>JAEQML010078747.1:0-12289 GCA_016904865.1 Pissodes strobi | reverse complement strand
TTTCATTTAAAAAAGTGTAACTTTCTTTGACCATCCTGTATATAGGAAAGTGACGATTAAAACAATACAAAAAAAATAAAGATCATTTTATTAGGAATAACTTTTGTATTAAAATGTTTTTTCCAACCCCCGTAGTTTTCGAGATAAGGTATAGGCCCCTCTTAAACGGGCCACCCTGTACATTTTAGCATGTTCATAGAATAAAAACAAAAACATTCGCATTTCTAATATTAGTTAAGATTTTTTAATAGTACGCACTGGCAGCTTTGGAGCGGATTAATTCACTGCACAAATTCGACACGAAAATCTAATGCCACCAGGAATAACATCAACATATGGACACAGCATATTTACCTTATAATCTGGGCCGACATCCCTTGATTTGGGAAATCAATAACCAGCTTTTTCAAATTTTACTGCTTTAAACGTCTGGGCATCTGAATAATACTTTTGACAGTTCGTATAATTTAAAATAATAATATGCTTTTTTATCGTCTAAAATCCGTTTAAAAAGATTTTAAATGGCAAAATTGTATAAAAACTTCCGAAAATTCGGACTTTTTTAGGGCGATAGCCGTGCCTTCGGACGAATTTGTCGTGGATTTTGAAGCGAAAATCAATTTAAATTCAATCGTCTATTAAAAATAAGCGGTGATATGGATCCAAATAGACTGCGAATATAATATAATAAAAATAATACTTTGACGGTTCATTTAATTTTAAATATGCTTTTTTATCGTCTAAAATCCGTTTGAAACGATTTTAAATGGCAAAATTGTATATAGTACTGTCCTAGCGGCTAGAATCGGTGTACACATTTCCGTTCCATTTGCCGAGATTTACCCTCATACCGCCGCGTAAGATGTTTACACATCAAAAACTCAAGGGCATTCAAGATCAAATTACCTCAATGTCATTCAAGGTGAAGGACACCACAAAACAGTTCCAAGGACATTCAAGGTCATACACGCTTGGAGCAATCCCAAGGTCATATGCGCGACCTTCAATAAAAACTCAAGGACATTCAAGGTAAAATGTCAGGGACATTCAAGGTGAAATTAGGCCAATGTGGTTCAAGGTCGAATACACTTAAGACCAAGTGGGCGGGGTCTATCTCAAAGTCACCGGAGGGGGATGAGGGGGCAAAAAATTGGAGGGGGAGAATTGAGGCCGTCTATAGCACTCTACTGTGGATTAATTCACTGCATACTTTCGACAGGAAAATCTACAAAGCTTGTTCTTTTACCAGCTACTCATCTTGGGCCGACATCCTTTGATTTGGAAAAGTCAATAATCAAGTTTTGCAAATTTTAGAAGAGGGCTTTGACTCAATATTGGTTTAAACGTCTGGACATCTGAATAATACTTTTGACAGTTCGTTTAATTTAAAATAATAATGTGCTTTTTTATCATGTAAAATCCGTTTAAAAACGATTTTAAATGACACAATTGTATAAAAATCGCAAAATTCGGACTTTTTTAGGACGATAGCCGTGGCTTCGGACTAATTTGTCGTGGATTTTGAAGCGAAAATTCATTTTAAATTCAACCGTCCATTAAAAAAAACAAACTTATAGAAGGAAAAATATAGAAGAGGGCCATAACTGAATATTGTTTTAAAAGTCTGGCCATCTGAATAATACTTTTGACAGTTCGTTTAATTTAAAATATGCTTTTATATCGTCTAAAATCTGTTTAAAACCGAATTTAAATGGCAAAATTGTATAAAAATCCTCAATGCGACGGGCTTATAATGTCACAATCGGCTTAGACATTTCCGTCCCATTTGCCGAGATTTACCCTCATACCGCCGCGTAAGATGTTTACACATCAAAAAATGGGTAGATATGAAAACAGAAAAAATTACCCTTCACTTTTAGATAGGAAAATCTATTAATATAATATAATTATAGTCAAAAGCGATCTTATCGTGCGGGTCCAAAGGTCACAATTTTCAGTAAAAACTTCATTTGTGGCAGATTTTGCGTGTAAATTCTGTCAAAGTAATGACATTTAATGAAAAATAATAATAAATTAATAAATAAATAATAAATAAATATGTGACCTTTGGACACGCACGATAAGACCGCTTTTGACTATGTATAGCCATAACGTTACTGTAATATTTTTAACCTGTTCTGATTCTGTTTAGCCCGTTTTGGCTATTTCTAGTCACTTTTGGTTAGTCTCTCAAACAACTTTCCGTTAGTTCCAAATTATTGATATGTAAACATCTTACGCGACGGTATGAGGGTAAATCTCGGCAAATGGGACGAAAATGTGTAAACCGATTCTAGCCACTAGGGCGGTATTATATACATTTTTGCCATTTAAAATCATTTGAAATGGATTTTAGATGATAAAAAAGCACATTTTAAATTAAACGAACGGTCAAAAGTAATATTTATTAATTATTATATTCGCAGTGTATTTGGATCCATAGCACAGCTTATTTTTAATGGACGGTTGATTTTAAAATGAATTTTCGCTTCAAAATCCACAACAAATTCGTCAGAAGCCACGGCTATCGTCTTAAAAAAGTACGAATTTTTGGGTCTTTATACAATTTTGTCATTTAAAATCGTTTTTTAACGGATTTTAGATGATAAAAGAGCATATTATTATTTTAAATCCAACGAACTGTCAAAAGTATTATTTAGACGCCCAGACGTTTAAAACAATATTGAGTCATAGCCCTCTTCTAAAATTTGCAAAATTTGGTTATTGACTTTCCCAAATCTAAGGATGTCGGCCAAAGATTACTAGGTAAATAAGCTGTGTCCATATGTTGATGTTATTCCTGATAGCATTAGATTATCGTGTCGAATTTGTGCAGTGAATTAATCCACTCCGAAGCTACCAGTAAGTATTATTAAATAAACCTAACTAATATTATAGATGCGAATGTGTTTGTTTGTTTGTTTGTTTCTTACGCTAACACGCATAAACTGTTTCAATCATCATGAAGTTTTGTACAGATATTTTCAAGAGTGTAGTAAAGAACATAGGTTTAGCTTTTACCCGGGGCTTCGTTCGCGTTGATTTTTTATTATTTTAAACTTGGTTATTAAACGTAATTTTTATTCTATGACCAAGCTAAAACGTACAGGCTTTAGCATGTTGAAAATGCCAGTTCTCGTCCGATCACTGAAGTTAAGCAACGTCGGGCAGGGTTAGTACTTGGATGGGTGACCGCTTGGAAACACAACGTGCTGCTGTCATTTTTTTACAACCGATGTCGTTATAGGATATGTGTACACATCAGTGTCTCGACTACTAGCAGATTCGCTCATTTTTTTTAGTAATTTGAACTGACTCCGATACGTTATAATCAAATTTAATCTTTTTAGTTACTTTTGGTTAGCCGCAAAAATTCTTTAATTTTTGCAATTTAATCCGATACGGTTTAGCCCGTTTTGGTGCTTTTGGTTACTTGTGATTAGTTTTGGTTAGTCATTCAATTAGCTTTCGGTTAGCTTTAGTTAGTTTTAAATTATTTTAGTAATTTGAACCGGTTCCGATACGTTATGGTTAATTTTAGTTAGTCGGCAAAATTCGGTTCATTCAAGTTCGTTTCACCTTATAAGCTTAATGTTTTTAATCTGTTCTGATACCTAGGTTTTAGCCCATTTTGGTGCATTTGGTTACTGTTGGTTAGTCGTCACTTTCGGCTAATTTCAGTTAGTTTTAATTTATTTTAGTTATTTGAACCGGTTCCAAAACGTTATAACCAATTTTAGTGTTTTTGGTTAGTCACCAAAATAAGGTTAATTTGAATTAGTTTCAACTTACTTCAATATTTTTAATTTTTTCGATACGTTTTAGCCTGTTTTGGTGCTTTTAGTTACTTTTGGTTAGCTTTGGTTGGTTATTCAATCAATTTTCGGTTACTTTCAGTAAGTTCCAATTTATCTGAGCCATTTGATTCCGATACGTTAAAACAATTTAAACGTTTTTGGTTAATAATGTAGGTAGTCGCAAAATTCGGTTAATTTGGGTTAGTTACTTATTTTATTCGTAATCTGTTCTGGTACGTCTTAGCCCATTTTGGTTACTCTTGATTAGTTTTGGTTCAACATCTTTTGGTTAAGTTTAGTTAGTTTTAAGTTATTTTAGTCATTTGAACCGGATCCGATACGTCATATCCAATTTTGATGTTTTTCGGTTAATTGTTTGTTTCAACTTGTTTTAGCCCTTTTGATGCCTTTGGTTACTTTTGGTCCATTTTGGTTAGTCGGTCAATCAACTTTCGGTTAATTTCAGTTAATTTTAATTTATTTTAATCATTTGGACCAGTTCCGTTACACTATGTCCAATTTTAGAGTTTTTGGTTAGTCACCAAAATTCGGTTAATTTAAGTTAGTTTTAACTTACTTCAATATTTTAAATCTATTTCGATGCGTTTTAGCCCGTTTTGATGCTTTTAGTTACCTACTATTGGTTAGTCGTTAAGTCAAGTCTCAGTAAAGTTCAGTTAGTTTTAATATATCTTAGTCATTTGAACCGGTTCCGGTACGTTATAAGCAATTTTAATTTTTTGGTTAGTTTTAGTTAGTCGCCAAAATTCGGTTAATTTGGGTTAATTTTAACCTACTTCAATATTTTTAATCTATTTCGATATGTTTTAGCCCGTTTTGGTGCTCTTAGTTACTTTTGGTTAGTTTTGATTAGACATTCAATCACCTTTCGATATGTCATAAGCAATTATAATGCTTTTGGTTAGTTTTGGTTAGTCACCTAAATTCGGTTAATTTGGGTAAGTTTTAACTTACTTCAATCTTTTTAATCTATTTCGATATGTTTTAGACCGTTTTGGTGCTTTTAGTTATTTTTGGATAGTCATTCAATCATCTTTCGGTTACTTCCAGTTAGTACCAATTTATTTTAGTAATTTGAACCGGTTCTGATACATTATAAGCAATTTTAGTGTTTTTGGTTAGTTTTGGTTAGTCACCAAAATTCGGTTAATTTGGGTTAGTTTTAACTTACTTCAATATTTTAAATCTATTTCGATACGTTTTAGCCTGTTTTGGTGCTTTTCGTTAGTTTTGGATAGTCGTTCAATACACTTTCGGTTAGTTTCAGTTAGTTTCAATTTATTTTAGTCATTAGAACCGATTCCGATACGTTATAATCAATTTATGTTTAAATAAACAAGCTAACACGATCTCTCACGCGTACGACGGACGTTATGTGTGGCAAATGTAGCATGAACTTTTTCACGATTTGAGGCCCTATTTAGGAAAACAGAAACATTTTCAATGTTAAAACAAAACGATAACCTAAACCCGCAAGCGCGACTATGCAACAGATCTCTCACAGGGTACATGCTCGTTTATTGCTGCAACGTTGCGACCTCCGCCCGACGGTCGTAAAATATCAGTATATTTACGACCGTCGATCGCGAACCTCTGTTAAAATACAGCTGCTTCAAATGCTCCGCGTAACGCGCGTATACGGGCCACAATGAATTTGGCAGCGGTGCACGTTTTGTGCCGGAACGCTGTGTCCGCATTTAGAATAAGCGGTATTTTGCGAGCATTTCATACCAGATTTATTGTTAAATATTAAATATTACTTTAAGCCGCTCACGTTGGTCTGTTTTCGAATTAGTGACTGACGTCACTGACTATTATTTCCGTCTCAAGGTATAGTACCTATAATATGTACGTTGAATATATGAGGAAACATGCGATTTATGAAATGAAACTTCTTTAGGCGTGCTCTACCTGGCGCGTAAGCTGGTGAACGTGTTACGCGGACGTTACATAGAAAATGTGTAATACTGCTAGGCGATCGAAAGTAGATTTTGTGTGTTTTATGCGGACGAAGCTTCATTTCTGGTGTGTGTTTAACAAGGCTACTAATTTTTGAAGTGAAAACTTCTTTAGGCGCGTTTTGCGTTTTTTTTTGTGGGGGTTGAATGAGACCGAGCCGTCACGCGTCACGCTCGGATATGTAACGTAAGGCTCTTTCTACTGGAAAGTTCCCGTATAGGTAGAAGGCTGAAATTTTCAGGGATGTAGCCGGGGTAAAAAGAAGATCATGAATGAAAACGGGAAAACCCGTTTTTCGCCTGTATCTCTCCAACGAAGGCTCTGATCGAAATTCTGACAAACGATGACCCCGCTTGTTGAAGTTTTCACTTCTATCGTGTGGTCTTAAGCACACCCAATTTTTTTGTGGTTTTTTCCTAATGTTTTAATTTGTTTTTAAGGTTCAGGCTGTCCCCCACATGGAGGTATTGCTCTAGGACTTGATAGATTTTTAGCAATTCTTTTAAACATGGCAAGTATTAGAGATGTCATAGCTTTTCCTAAAACCTTTGAAGGAAAAGACCCTGTTAGTCAAGCACCGTGTGAGGTCTCAGATGAAACTTTACAGTTATATCATATAAGGACAGTTACCGATAACAGAAAATAAGTTTATGACACATTTTCTTAATAAAATCTATATTGAATGTTGTAATCTAGTGTTTGGTTTTATATATAATAGGAAATATTTATGGGCCCGTTTCTAGCATAGGATGTTGGGTATTGTTTTCAACCTTCTCAATGTCGAAAATTCTTTTTTATGCTATTCGATGGGATACATATTAGGAAAACGCAGTTAAAAGTAGGATGTGGTCTTATGTCCACTTTAACTACCTATAAAAAAATTATTTAGAATATACATGGCGTCCCATATAAGAATGCACAGTACAGGGATCTCGCAAACCAGAAGAGCTACAAAGATTATTAAATTAGAGAAAAGGAGTGCCTTGCCGAACCTTACAACTTCTAAAAAAATCAGATTACTTCCGAAGATATTTGAGAAAACCCGAATTTTCTCGATTTCGTTTTTATTTTTTTCTGACTTTATTTGAAAAGATATCACAATGCAAATTTCACATTGCCATTGCCACTTTTCCTGCTCTTCAAGTTGATGTTATTACATTTTTAATCTGACGTTTGGTTTCTTAGCAACCATCATCAACTTTGTTTTTTTAAATAGTCGAAAAAATTTGTTTTATTCCTAAAAAACTCTAATTTCAATCCTAAATCCAACATATCGCTCTTTACATTTATCCGACGTTTCGGATAAAAAAAACATCAATTCTATTTGATGATGATTACGAAGGAACGAAACGTCGGATCAAAAATCTAATTACGTCATCATGTAGAGGAGGCAAATTTACATAAGAATGTGAACTTTATTTTGATCAATTTTCATTATTAAAGCCTGAAAAAAATCAATAATTGCAATCTACGAATTCTTGAAATTTAAAACATAATTAATTTTTTTCAGATTTTAATAAAGATAGATCACATTAAAATTCACGCTCCTATGCCATTTTTTGTCCTCTACCTAATGACAAAGTTAGATTTTTGATCCCACGTTTCGTTCCTTCGTAATCATCATCAAATAACATTGATGATGGTTTTTTTCATCCGAAACGTCGGGTAAATGTAAGAAGCGATATGTCGTTGAATTTAGTATTGAAATTAGAGTTTGTTAGGATAAAACAAATTTTCTCGACTATTTGAAAAAAGAAAGTTGATGATGGTTGCTAAGAAACGAAACGTCAGATTGAAAATCTAATAACATCAACTTGAAGAGCAGGAAAAGTAGCAATGGGAATGTGAAATTTGCATTGTCATATCTTTTCAAATAAACTCAGAAAAAAACGAAATCGGGAAAATTCGTTTTTTCCAAATATCTTCGGAAATAATGATTTTTTTAGAATTGGAAACATGACGTCGAAGGATTTAGCAAGGCGCAACTTTTCTCTAATTTAATCATCTTTGTATCTCTTCTAATTTGCGAGATCCCTGTAGCGTGCATTCTTATATGGGACACCGTGTATTAGAATCTGCTTCCAAAAGATTTGTTGTTACTTTTAATTCTAGTTCAAGAATTCTATCTGCATATCATTAACTGTATCATTTTTGAGAAAAAGAAAAATCTATAAATTATTTATTAGTGTACAAACCTGGAAGTATCAAGAGGAGTGAAAAAGGATCTCGTACATTTGAGTCGATAACATAATCTATTTCCTTCTGAATGTAAATTTTGCACCTTTTGGATTGATATTATAAATAAACTCCACACTAAAAAACTTATACTCGTGCACCGCGCAATTTAATTTTGCTCTCCTCCACATTAACACTAACCTATTCAACCAAGACCCCCTAGACTCATTTATCTCTAAAAGTATTTATTAGTATAAAAGGGAATTATTCAAAGGACTTAAGTATTTTAAAATATTTTTATCATCACAATGAATTTTTACATCAAATTTTTGCATAACACAATTTATTTTAAATAATAATGTAATTTGAAAAATTTATGCTAATATGCTTTGCATATTATTATAACATTAGTGTCATGAAGGTTCCTACAATAAACTAACTTTAAAAAAATATATAAAAATATTAGATAGCAACAATTTGGATTTCAAGTAAGTACTACATAGGTATCTTCTGATTAAATAATGATGTGCTTTGTATTAACAATAATTATTAGGTAGGTATAATACTAAGCAACATATCATGTTACTCAATACCTGTCTTGAAATGTTTTTCCTGGTAACTATTTAGTATAGATCCATCAAAAAAGTATTGTTACCTTTATAGAATGCTGTCCATCTTAAAATGTCATCTGATGCAAAATTTTTTCTGCAAAATTATAATTTATTTCAGCAATTAAAATCCATAGGACCTATTCTAAATAATTATGGGGTGGTAACTATTTACTATAGGTCCGTCACAAATTTATTGTCTTTATAGAATGTTGTCCATCATAAAATGTCATGCAATGCAAATATTTTCCTGCGGAAATTATAATTTATTCAAAAATTAAGCAGTTTTGACCTTAATATGAATGACCTATCCTAAACAATTATGGGAGCAGTAATTGTTGAGTATAAGTCAGATAATTAAAATAACATCTTTTCCTTTATAGGGTATTAGAATTATGAAAAAATTGTATGGCACAAGTTACTATTTATTACGATGTTAACAATAAAACTGAAAGAAAATAATATAATTTTACTAGTTTTAGTCCAATTGTGTTAGCTTCGGTTGTTTTGGTTACCTTGCAGAAGCTAAATAAATTTAACCAATGGTTAGTGTGTTTGCATTACTTTGGGGAAGTTAAATTAAGAGTGAATGCTAATGGCTAGTTGAGTTAATGGCAGTGGCGGCTATTCAGCGGAAGTAGGGGAAGTGCCACTTCCTCAAGATAATATAATTTAAAGAAATGCAATTAATTCATTCATCAGTAAAATAATACAGTTTAAGATTCAATGATAAAATGTTCTTAGTTTAGGAATAATCTGTTTCCCGTTACCCCTCTAATAACTAATAATTCACTTATTTTCAAATATTAAAATCAAAGCTTCATAAAACAAGAACAAGAATCTCGCCACCTGCACATTGCCCGTTAACTCCACTATTGAAGAATAGAACAGAGCTGAACCCATATGAAAATGTCTATTTCTTTTCGCGTACGCGCCGATAGCAATGACAATTTCATTATCATTTGTGTAGAACTTTACGGAAGAGGTATCGCTCGAGAGCCGTCGAGTCATCAAAAGTATAAGCGCAACTAGTTGGTGGCCATGACAACGATGACGCGTAATGGTGGTACATTTGTTTGGTTCACAAGGATTGGAAGAGCTGGCGGTAGCACTTCCATTCTCAGATCAACGCGAAAGCACGTTGTTTCGTTTATTGCGAGTTTATTAGGGGACATTCCGCCGTTGATTCTTGGAATTATTTTTTATTTTCATTCAACGGTTGATCCATTATAGTATTATACAAGAGATATTTTCTATATATTCTAGTTTTAGTGTGTTTACGTAGACATTTGTATTAGCAACAAAATGATTTGTTGCTAATACAATATGAATATATTTTATTTTTTGATGATTTACCTAAAAAATACCGGTAATAATTATTAACAAATTTTGACAGTTTGGGCGTGGACCTCAAAAAATGTTCGCTCTTCCCTCTATCGAATATCAATGTCGGCAGCTCTTCCCCACTTTTCAAAGCCGCGAGCCGTCACTGGTTAATGGTTAATTTGGGCTATTTTGGATTAGCCCATTTGTGCTAGGCATTTTTAGCTTGTTTAAAATTATCTTTCATGTTAATAAATGGCTTGCACCATAAAATTCTGCCATAAATTAAAGTCTTAGGATCAAATCTCTATTATGGAAAATATGTTATTTTCTTTGAAAACAATTGCTCTCCCTATAATGGTTTAGAATAAGTTGCTTTAGATTAAAGGTTAAAAATGCTTACTTTTTGAGTAAATTATTATCTCTGCTGATAAATGTTTGCTTTGCGTCACACTTTAAGAAGAATGCTTAACATTCTATAAAGAGAAAATACTACTTTTTTTTATGATGAACCTATGCTAAATAGTTACCCTTTTCCCTAATTCTATTTTACAGTGATAATGAGGGTAAAAGTATATATGAACTTATAAACAAAGTATGGCAATTCTAGTAACACCAGGAGTTAAAAATATATTCTTTTAAAATTGAAGGTTCATCATTAACATTCACAGAAATAGCCTATATGACTAAAATAATTGGCATATGTTAAACAAAACATAAAGTATTTTTCTAGTACTTAACATGATCCAGTTGAACTTTTAATGAATTTACAATATATATGAGTTCCTTTCATGATAAATAATAAGTAATCTGTTGAAGACATTAAGGTTAGAACTTACTTAGCTAATAAAATGTATTATACATCTGTAGGCAAGATATCAGGTATCAAATAATTGCAAAGATCAGCTTCAGAATTGACAAATGTTACTTTTCCCGCAGTCTTTTCGTCCAACCATCCTTTAATGACTGCCCAACATCCAGAAAATATCGTTGGTGCATTTATAATGAGACAAACCCCTAGTCTTTCTGGATAGTGCCTACTTAAAAGCCAGATTAGGTTTTTAATCATTTGGTAGTCCATGCAGTTTAGCCCAAAGCCTTTCAAATCGAAAACAATGCATAAATTATCAATAACCTCTTCGAAACATTTCTTACAGGCTTCTTCAAGACAATAAACAATAAATTTTGTTAACTCATCTATGTCCCGTTCACTGGCATTATGGTTTTTCGCAGGGATGTAAATTACTGGTCTACCCTGCATGTCACGATGCTTTAGAACTCGAGCTTTATTGCCGTCTAAATTTACTTTAACTATTGGGTGATCATAGTTTAATTCAGCAACACCATATTCCTTCCTCCATTTGTTTGTCTTCAAGATAGCTTGAAATGCCTTGTCAGCTGTTTTGAAAGCTCTCAAATATCTTTTTAATGAAAACTCGTTATGATATTGCTCTGGATCAGCCTCTGATATTAATTTCATTCGATTTTTCAGATCTTGAAACTGGGATTCTGGAACCTCTCTGTTTTCAGTCATTTTTAAAAGATACGTGTAAAGTGTAAATACTTTATATATGCCAACAAAATCACTCAAAAAACAGAAAAACTACAGATTTTGGCTTATCTTCTAAAAACCCACCTGTTAAAATGTTGATAAGATAAAAATATAATGTTTTATTAAGCTACTTAACCATCTTTCATCGTTCAAAAAAAAAACTATCCATAATAATCTCAAAAATCATCTGATTATCTGAGCTGTTTTCTCATAAGCGTCTGGGTACTCTGGGTGCACCGGAATGGATTTCACCCTTCTTCATTGACATATTGCGATATTCCGGCACTTCACGCATTTCTATCATGACTCCTATGAAACGTTGACTATAATTTCACTACACGCATGAAACAGTGTTCCACATTATTAACCATAGAAAAATATAACTAACCCAAAATAACTCAAATTTAAAAAAGAAATAAACATAACCTTTTGACATGCAAGGCTTCTAATTTTTGGTCAATTGCTTCCAGTCTACTTCCAGCATATATTTAATACTAAAGTATTAAAAGTAGTATTAAATATATGACTTCCAGAGCCTGATGGTCTAGTGGTTAAATGGCTGCGGGCTGCGCTTGTGATTTGTGATATGACGGCGCGAGTTCGATTCTCGTTAGTGCCGACAGACGTTTTTTTTAAGGTTATGTTTATTCCATTTTTAAATTTGGGTTAGTGTTGGTTGATTGTAATAATGTGGAACACTGTTTCATGCGTGCAGTGAAATAATAGTCACGTTTCATAGGAATCATATGATATAAATCAAGGCCACCTTAGGTGCCTTGTATAAATGCGTAAAGTGCCGGAATATCCCAATATTCCAATAAAAAAAAAATTAAATCCATTTCGGTGTACCCAGA
>JAEQML010078746.1:0-12289 GCA_016904865.1 Pissodes strobi | reverse complement strand
AATCATAGAATAACAATTAAAAATTTAAAATTAATTCATAATATAACTGATAGGAGATTATTAGACGCATATGAAAGTATGGAAATTAATAAATGTAAGAATAGTTTAAATAGAGATAGAGGGCCTATTCCGTATAGTCCATTGTATTGGTTGATCAAGCGTGACTAGTGGGATCCCAGGATTGGTTCTTTTTAGTTCCGCTTGATTAAGCAAACAATAGTATAAAAGGGAGTTAGGTAGATTTTAATTTTAGTTTTCATCATCTCCTGATGATGCTAACATGGTTAGCGAAACGCGCGTCGAGTGCAAATATTCTGTTTCGGTATTGTGGATAAAACTCTGTTTTAGTGCATGTTGCCGAAGGTTCCAAACCCCAACGTAGTTGGTATGTTTGATCTAGAAAATTAATTAGGTTATTTTGTTCTAATTCATAAGTGAATTGAAGTCTATTGTGATGTTGATTAAAACTATTTAAAATATCTGCAACATGGTCATTGGCACGACTGTTATACAGTCATCCACGTATCTATAGAAGAAAGGTATGTTGTATTTTAATTTTGCAAGTACGGTTTCCTCAAGATCTTCCATTACCATTTGGGCGACCACGCTAGAGATCGACGCACCCATAGCACATCCTTTAATCTGTTTATATATCTGGTTTTCATAGAAAAAATAGGTGGAATTTAAAGCAAATTCAGTAGCATTAATGAATTCGTCTTGGGGGATGTCGGTGAATTTTTTTATCTCCTCCCACTTTTTCTTAATGATTTTTGTTGCTATTTTAATTGGTACGTTTGTATATAATGAAGCCACGTCCAAAGATATCAAGATGTAATCTTTTGGAATGTTTTTATTTTTAAGTTTATCTTCAAAGTGTTGTGAATCTTTTATGTAATATTCATTTTTATGAACTATATTGCTTAGAATATCCTTTAGAAAAGAGCATAGTGGATTTAGTGGTGTTTGGATGCACGATACTATGGGTCGGAAAGGAATATTATCCTTGTGTAATTTAGGTAAGCCATATATTTTAGGGGGCACTGCATTACGGATTTTTAATTTTTTTCCAATATTAGGCGAAATATATGATTTTTTTTCCCAACTATGTCTTAATTCATTATTTTCTTCTGATATTGATTTGTGGAATCTCGTTTGATTTGTTTGTATGTTTTTTTATCTTTTAAGAGATCGTTCATTTTTTTATTATAATCAGTGGACTTTATAATCACAGTTTTATTTGTTTTGTCGGCTCGTCGAATTTTTAGATGAGAATTTTGTTTTAAAAAACTTTGAGATGGTTTTAAGTTACTGGAGAAAGTTTTATTATTTATTTTGTTTTTAAAATTCGTGATAATGTTACATGATTTAGCTCTAAGTTCATCTTTTTCTATGTTTTTCAAGTGAGATATTCCAACTTCAATATTACATAATATGTCCGCCACTGGTAGTGCCTTTTCGTTTTCAATTTCCGCTGCAAAATTGGGCCCTAGACTAAGGATTTCTGTAGCCTAATCAGGAATGTGTGTACTAGTAAGATTTTCTACCCCATCTCTGTCTAACACATTATCTCTTATGGACAAAATCTAGATTTGTCGATATATTGATAAGTGTGATACATCGTTGGTTTTGGGAGATCAAAGGCTTCTAAAAAATTAAATTAAAAATGTACTCGAACTTATATATACTCGAGTATATATATATATATATAAATTTTTAATATTGTTCTTTATAATTCGGGATGCTCATCTAACCATTGATAAAAGGGAATTGGGATCTGACGTCTGGGAGGAGCCTAATCGGTCACGTCACAACATGGCGGAAGCAAGCTGCAATATTATACAAAAACTGTGTTATAATTAATGAATTTTAAAAAAATATATATTAACTTTGGAAGCTATCTGTGAACATGCGGGAACAAATGTCTCCCAGAGATGTTTTGTAGAGGGTGAAAGAGTACTACAAACGAGACACATTATAAAATGTGGGAAATATAACCAAACAAGTAGTAGCTCTGACACTCATCTCAAAGCATTCTGTCTACAAACATCACATTTGATAGAAAAACCACATGAAATAAACGTTGTGATTAATTCGATTGGCAAGATTTTACAGTGCAAGTGTTCTTGTAAGGTTGGTTTAAATTGGTTTGGTTTAAACATTTCATTGCTGTACTGCTGTATTGCTACAAGTATGTCTCATGGAATCTAACCTTAAATTTGAGGTCGACCACAATTTCATATTTTTAATGCTTTATTATAATGCTTTTTTTTGGGCGAAGTGATGTGTTGGAGAACTTTTCTTGTACTCACATAGAGTGCTCATGGAAAAAAGAATACCAACGTGCATTACAAGATTATGATCCGGCACCACTTATGCAGCACAAATGCTATGTAGAATCGAACGTTAAATTCGACAAAAATGACAATATCTCCGATTCATCAATGGAAAAAATATGAAAACTTATGGAAATCAGCCTGCCAAATTCTGCTGTTGTAAAACACATGTGAGTGGAAAATTAGTAATCATCACAAATATATAATCCTATTCTTTTAACATTGGAAATGTTTTTGTTTTCCTAGTATGGGGCATCAAATCGCGAAAAAGTGCAAGCTACATTTGCCACATCACGTCAAACGCGTGAGAGATCGTGTTGGTTTGTTTATGCGGACTGAATCGGTTCAAATGACAAAAATAAATAAAACTAACTTAAACTAACCGAAATTTGATTGAACGACTAACCAAAACTAACCAAATCCATTAAAATTGATGATAACGTATCGAAACCGGTTCAAATGAGTAAAATAAGTTAAGACTAAGGGAAACTAATCGAAAGTTGATTGGACGACTAATCAGAACTAACCAAATCTATGAAAATTGATTATAACGTATCGGAACCGGCTGAAATAAGTAAAATAAATTGAGACTAAGTGAAACTAGCCAAAAGTTGATTAGAGGACTACTAACCAAAACTAACTAAATCTATTAAAATTGATAATAACGGTTCGGAACCGACTCAAATGACTAAAATAATTTAAGGAAATGTGAATCTAACCGTAAGTTAATTGAACGACTAGCCCAAACTAACCAAATCCATTGAAATTCAGTAAAACGTATCGGAACCGGTTCAAATGACTAAAATAAGTTAAGACTAAGGGAAGCTAACAGAAAGTTGATTGGACGACTAACCAAAAGTAGCCAAATCTATTAAAATTGATTATATCGTAACGGAACCGGGTCAAATAAGTAAAAAAAAGTTGAGACCAAGTGAAACTAACCGAAAATTGATTAGACGACTAACCAAATCTATTAAAATTGATTATAACGTATTGGAACAAAGTCAAATGACTAAAATAAGTTGATACTAAGTGAAGCTAACCGCGTTAGATCGGGGATTGAGAGACGAATCGAATTCAGTTTTTACAACCACCTCTAATTTTATAGTATGTAAACATGAACGAAATTTGAAGTAATATGTATTTATGTGGTATATTTTGGTAAACTAAACTTACGTAATCTGCTAAGTCATTTTTTACATTAGATTGTATTAAGGGTGGGTGAGGGTGACTTTTAGTTTCTCACGACATACTAGTCGTATTTCAAATCGTTAGATCGAGGAATGTGAGACGAATCGAATGCAAATGGTCGTTTGCTTTTTACAACCACACTTATAACGTTATTAATTGTAAACAAGAACAAAACTTGAAATAATATGCATTTATTTGGTATATTTTGGTAAACTAAACTTACGTAATATAATCTGATCTCCCTCAAACTTCTATCAACTATTATATTTCCAAACAATTATGAGTTTTCTCAGATCTCAAATTTAAGCGTTGCATTCTGCTTCAGCGTTTTCAATGTCTTCCCCGGTTGCATCTTTGTGAAGGACTGTGAATTTTTTATTAGTTCTTTCCACTTATTTTCGCCATTGTATTTACAGGACTGGAAGACATAAACCGATTGAAACTGAATCAATCACCCTCACAACTGATACCGAAAAAATAGCCATGAAAATCTATTTGACAATCAAAATAGCACACTAATAGAGACACTGAATATTGGGGGGCTTTTCTGGTGATTTCGAGAAGATTTGTTATGATACCAAAAATTATTATGATTGTTGGCGTCGAGAACGACAATTCCGTATTACTGATTCTATTTGTTATGGGATATTTACTTACTCAAAGAATAAAAAACCAGATTGGACTAAGAAGACCAATGACACATTTTCTATGAAAAATTTCAAGACTGATTACACTAAGTATGGCAAGAAGAGAGAAAAAGAAGCTCGTTCAGCTTTTGTAGAAAATACAGGATTAACTGTGATAGAAATGGGTCTAATTATATCACAACAAAATCCCTGGCTGGCATATTCACCGGATGGTGTAATATTCGACAATGGTGTGCCATTATGGAAATTAAATGCACATTTATTGGCAAGACTGAAGGTATTGAAAAGACAATCGATAGCCTCGTCGATAGCTTATTTAAAATATATCTAGTTAAGAAAGATGATGATATATATTTAAACGAAAAAAAAAACGTATTATGGTCAGATTCAACTAGACATGGCTGTTTTAAACTTGAGAGTAGGATTATTTGTGATTTATTCATCGTACGATAAACAGTATTTTCTTATTAAAGTTGCCAAAAATGATGTTTATTTACACGAGATATTGAGTGTCTTAAAAAGAATAGATTATAATAAAATGCTACATCACGTCTGTGAAATTAAAAAAAGCGATAAAGAAACAACAATGGTTTTACGTGATGCAAGTAGGGCGATTGAAGGTATTATTATATTCAAGTTCACATTATGTTGTTTTAGCAGTTACAATAGCTCCACTTTTACTAAATGCTGGTTTCTCTCTTTAAAATGAAGGTCCCATCATTGCCCATCGATTCTTCTGACAAGTGTCTTCAATCAAAAACCTTCTATCGACCACGTTCCAATAATTCGAGTAAATCATTTTGATTGAAAATTACTGCATCAGTGACTCTTTCACCATACATTTTGCTAACATAAGTAATTAGTCGACGTAAATTAGATTTTTCAAGAGAAATAATTTATAAAAATTTATAAAATTTGGATACGAACTCCTTAGAGACAAGTGAATATAGATCAAAAGAGTTCCCACCTCACAGGAGGGTGCTTCATCCCCTTTAGTTTCAGAAACCACCCTCTAATGTTACCTCCTGTTAGTTTTTTTAATTTATCTCGATAACTGTTACCCTGGTGATAAAGATGGATAGAACTTAAATTATTCGCTATAAAATTGTACATCGTTTATGTCCTATACAATTTTTCCCTATGTCGAGGCGTAACTTCACAAGATAAAACGATATTTTATATTCTAGCCCGTTTCCACACCACCGCTGAGGTAGAGCCCCTGGCACGCTTTTTTTAAAGTGGTTTCCCCATGAGTCCTAATCCATCAAAAACTAACCGCTGTTTAGTCCATGATTGGAATATATTCAGGTAATTCTTCCTCTACCACTGAATTAAGACATCCTTGCCCATGACAATTGGAGCACACTTTAATCCAACCTTAGCACAACCGCAGCGTTTTCCGCAACCCTTTTTACAACTGCAAGATATTAAGTTAAGAATAGAAGTAGGAGCTGGTATCTCAGTTGTAGGAATTGGAACTAAAATTTGCCTGATTGTTTTCCAACCTCATTCATTAGGATTCAAAATTTCTCCACGCCAGGAATGAATTTGTTGGAAAACGCGACACGAATGTTGTTCTAAAGCAGCAGATGTAGGTGGTAATTTAAATAATAGCGCTGCATGATTAGATTGACCAACAAATTTATTAAATGAAATGAATCTAAATTGGTTTAACGATGTAGCAGTACGAGGTGTCTTGTATAAACCTATTGTGATTTTTTCTCCAGCTCGTACAATGTCAGGCTTCATCGATGATGGATTATTACATATATTCAAAGCATCGTCCAAGTCCCTTCTAGTATTTATCAAGTTTACAGTTTGTACTTTTCCTTTGCCAAAAAATGTCGACGTCGTATCACATCCACTGAATGCCTGAGCAAATAATATATTATTTTTACAGTTATGAAGGACTTCCGAGTTCTGAATATCGAGTGAACTATATGCCCTTTCCTTGATGCTTCCTTGAACATCTCTTAGATGTCGAATGTCTTTATCAAAAGGACAAAGAGCAATTATGAGTATGAGAAGGTCAACATCCTGTCCCACGACGACTACTGTGGGACTATTATAAGCTTCCTTAATAGCAGTTTGGATAATTAGAGTACCTGCCTCATATGTTAGCAAATGTGCTCTTATAGATCGAGCATATGCATGTCCAGAAACCATGTGAGGTACTGATGCTGCTTCGTAAACTATAGACCACAAATCGGACAGTCCGCTGTTGTTCATAACATAACCGATGGTGCCTAAATATGACATTAATAAATGAAGACCGCCCAATCTAACAATAACGTTTGACAATTCTCCAGAATTCACAGAGGCAACAATGTCCCTATCTTTAATATAAAGTGGCTGATCGAACGTCACAACACAAGAAGTGTGATCCAACTTTTTGATCTCCTCTTCGGCATATCTTAAAACAGTGAATATTGTGTTATAATATAAGAAAGGACAATGCAATGATTTTAGATTTAGTATAAGGTAAACTGTGTGTCACCGCATCCATGAAGCCTCCTTACCACGACGGAAAAGAAGGTCCCGAAACTTGTTTAAATATATCATCAAAGTACACCTTCTGTAGGGGAATATCTTGAATACCCATCCTCTGTCGCTCAAAATGTTGGATTTGTACTTGTCTACTATTAGCAATCTCAGTCGCAGATGGGGTTGATAATTTGACAATCTTATTATCACTTACCGCATTATGTGGTGTAATACCTTGTATTCCACCCATCGCATGGAACGTTCCCTTCCCAGTCATAGTGGTGATGTTTACATCAGCATTATCAAATATCAATTGTGAAAAGGAATGCTTGTCAATATCGGGGTTCCAGGAGATTACAGCAGAATTTTCAAACTGTGACACGTCACTATGACTATAACAGAAACACAAATTGGACACAGCATGAACAATATTTCTGGAATCAACTTTTCGAACCAAGTACACTGCCAGACCAAGCAGTATTGGAGACACAAAGGAGCGAGGTCTTGTTGCCATTATAATTGAATGCGCCATTGCGGTACATTTTCTATAAATACCTTCACTTTTGGTTTTCTTATTTTTGACAATAATTATGCTTAAAAGGGTTCTTAGTGTTTCTGGAACCAGTTCATCTGCCCCTTCTGTGAAGTTTGTTAAGTCGGGATATTCAGTTGTATCATATGCGGTGCTCCGAATATCTTCACGAATTATGGTCGCTGCAGCTTTAACAATTCGTGGCACGACTTAAATGGAGCTGGGTAGGACATGTCGCAAGACAGAGCAGTGACAAATGGACAAACGAAGTTACCCACTGGCGGCCAAGAGAAACTAAAAGGAGCAGAGGTCGACCACAGAGAAGATGGCTAGACGATGTTAGGTCAGCCGTTGGCCGAGACTGGTACCACAAAGCCCAAGATCGTCAAACTTGGAAGATGTATGGAGAGGCCTATATCCAGGAGTGGATGAGAGAAGGCTGATGGAGAAGAGAAGAAGAAGAAGCAGAACTAGCAGGTGGTACCACTAGGGGGTGATTTTTGAAGCAAAAGGGGATGAAGCACCCTCCTGAGGGGTGGGAACTCTTTTGATCTATAATAGGATGTCTATTAAGACTCTGTACCCAAATTTTCAAAACTTAAATTATTTCTCTTAGATGGCATTGTTATTGCTAATTTACGTCGACTAAATGTTACAGATGGTAAAACACCCGTCATGAACTTAACTGTTTGTGACCCTTTATAATTGGAATATGTTGATAATTAACAGCATAGATTTTTCGGACGTTGAACAAAAATTTTTGTGCAATCTACGATGATTCTCAAATTTTTATATATCTCAAAACAAAAAAGGAATATTTTTTGATATTTCTTCTTTTAAAGGCCATGGTATAGCAACTGATAAAACTGCTCAATATTTTCACTGTTTCTAAAAACACTCTTTGACAATGCTTAGCTGAATAGCGAAACAAAATCGAAAAAACACTATACGACATATTTTGTTTCAGTTTCAGATACGTCATAATAACTCTCTCTCTGATATCAGTTGTACTATTAATACCTTTCCATCGTAAGCTATTTGCAACATTTTTACAATTACATTCAAAATTTCAAAATATTCTATACCTGTCATAGTACTTAACTCACAATCTTTCGTGAAAAAGTCGATAAATTTTGTTTGTATATAACCGCTGGTGACTTACACTCAGCATCTTGCGTCCAGACCTGTGACAAGACCGCGTATCGTGACATCGCCGCGAACCTCGCCGCGTCTAGTCTGGACGGTACCCCGTAAAGGTGCGTCCAGACTTGTGAAAAAAAAACCGTGACGTGACAGCGTCGCGAACATATTTACGACGAGGCGAACTTCGATGCGTGTGATCGTCGCCTGCCATCCTCGCGTGTCATCGTCGCGTATCATAGTCCCGTTCACAGCGTTCCACTCATTTAAATAAAAAACAGTCGGTCATGGACGTTGCAGCAGCAGCGTACATAGTTATAGATCATTTATTGCGTAATTCTATAAATCTTAACGTTGTCTCCTGTTCCCATTCCATCTTGATATTAAAAAAACAAATACTAATTCGAAACAAATTAGCCGCTACACTGGTTAAAATTCAATTAAATATGCAAAACATTCTGATGATACGCGGTCCCGTCCAGACTTGGCGAACCAAGCGGCGTAGCATCCCTTTGATGCGACGCCAAAATACCGACAGATTATGGAACGGAGTGATGACGCGCAGTAAACGCGGCGATGTCACGCATTGCGGTTACGGAGTACCGTCCAGACTATACGCGACGAGGTTCGCGGCGGTGTCACGATACGCTGTCTTGTCACAGGTCTGGACGCACCTTAACCGCAACGCGTGACATCGCTGCGTTTACAGCGTGTCATCAGTCGCATTTTAAGATCTTTTACACAAATAGTGCACTATGTAAAAAATCGACCTCTCCTATTGGTCGATCCATCTCGTATTACAGTATGTCTTCGTGATGCAATTCATATCTGTCAAGAACTCTCTTGGTGTAGAGGTTAGGGTTCCCAACTTAAGCATCGGCCATTCCGGGACAATTGCTTTACAGTGGCGGCTCGTTCCAGGAAAAAGGGCGGCACTGGCGCTGCCGGAGGCGGAAAAATTTGGGAGTGCCACGCCCAATTTTTACTCAAAAGTCGATAAAATCGTTTAAAAAACAAGGATTCGGGGCCCTCGCTTGAATGGCAATTGTTACGCACTTAAAGCAATGATTAAGTAGGTACTTATCGATTCTAGAAGAGTAAACCATTGAAACAGTTTATTGTAACTACAAATCGATATAGTCCGAAAACAATTCATGAGAAGTTTGAAAACGTTCAAAAAAATATCTAAGTTTGATGGTAAAAAAGATGACAGTAGAATAATAGCATAAAAATAAAAATATAAAACACTATATATCTAATATTACGTAGAATTTCAGTTTATACAGCTAATTAATAGCGGGATAAGTTTCAACGAAACAAATAGAAATTCATCGCTCGGCTCCCCATAAAACGCTCGACTCGAGTAAATCGTAATAAAGGCAAGTATTACAAATTATTACTAAATTAAGATAAAAAGTGTGGATCAGAATAGCGCACGGATGGGCCCTTTACTTTGCGTGATTTTACGAACATTCCCGACCTACTTGCATGATGGAAATACATTTAAATAGCGCGCCGAACACCAGCGCACGGTAGATTTAGACTATAATAGATCGGATTACGGGAGGAGACCGTCCATCGGATTTTCGATCGTCGGTCGTTTCACTCTTATAAGCAATGTATTCTGCGGCCAGTGAGTGGAGATTCAAAAATATGTAAATCCGCAAATTGTAGTTAGTTTATGTTAAATTCTATGTAGGGAAGGAGATTTCATTTTTCTATTTATTTTCGCAGGCAGTACGCGGGCACGGGCGCACTTATTGAAGAGCCGCCCCTGTTGTTTTTACGGTTTCAAACAATAACATAAAACATCAGAAATTAAAATATAATATGTATAAACACTTTTTTTTTATTTTTTTAACTTAAAATAGAATAGTTACTTTTGATTTTTGGTAACTAAGAGAAACTATAAGTAAGTAACGTAAACCGGGGTGACTATAGCTCCTAGGGGTGAAAATGGCCAAAAACTGAAAAATGTTAAAAAAGCCATGACGTTAAAATTTAGATATTGTTAATTAAACAATTGATGGAAATTAATAATATATACCTGAAAATATAAAATGCAAGCATTTTTACAGATCTAACGTTAATCTTTTGTTTTTCGTAGTCAGTAGAAAAGAACATGAAAAATAGCCTAAAAAAGTGCCGTAATACTTTGTTCGTCACGCCGCGGTTTTTAACACCAAAAGAATTATGTTTTTTTTAAGGCTTACCAAAAGGTTCTACTACCTATGTTACTCTAAATTTTGTTTGAAAACTTTTGGTGCTTTGAGATAAGATGAGGCTATATTCACCCCTTACTATTTTTACATCTTTTGGGGTGACTCTGGTCACACGTAAAACGTTGGAGGTGGCAACGCGTGTAGAATAACATATTTTTATGCAGGGAATGATGATCGTTACAAATCGGTAGCACAGCGTTAGTCACAGTCCAACTAAGGAAGAAATGTCAGAAAAGGTACCACAGGGATAACTGATTTGTGGCGGCCAAGCGTTCATAGCGATGTCGCTTTTTAATCGTTCGATGTCGGCCCTTCCTGTCATTGCGAAGCAGAATTCGCCAAGCGTCGGATTGTTCACTCTTGTACTTACGTTTTAATCGCCTACTTTCCACAAATTATTTATAGGAACCTATATTATTTTTGGTTAGTGGCCATAGTCACCCCGGAGAAAGTGTTAGAATGGGTTTTAAGGGAATTGGAATACTTGGCCATAGTGGCCCCAAAGCACGGGGTAAATATGGCCACTCAATTTTTTTTAAAAAGGGTTGAAATAATTTTTTTTTGCTTTAGAAAAACTCATGAAATCGAATATACATATATCCATCCTATTAGGTATATGAACCATTTTTGAACTGGTCAACTATTAAATTAAGATTTTTGAGACTTGAATATAATAAGTGGATCATAGTCACACCGATTTACGGTACTCAAAACCTTATATAATAAGTCAATTTTCTTAGATTCTCTAGTAAGCTTTTTTGAGATTTAGGAGCTAATACACCTTCCACGATACTCGCAGCTTTTGTTCTTCCACACGAGAGCTTGGGCAAAATTTTTGAATCAGTGAACTTGGGTGGCAGCTTATTATGGCAATAATGAGCCTGCTAATTTAATGTCTGAATGGTATGTGCTCACCATTTTAATAAGAACAACTTTTATAAAAAATGTACTCAATGACTTACTTGAACATTGTTAAGTTTTGGATTTGCGGGATTTTTTAAGTCCCGGCCAAAGAAAAATTTTTGCCGGGACAAACTTTCTGATTCCTGGTTAATCCCGGCCAAACCGGGACGGTTGGGAACCCTAGTAGAGGTTTAGATAGCTGGGTCTGACCTGGACGGCCCGGGTTCAAACCCCGTTGATTTTTTTTTATTTTTTTTTTAAGATTATGTTTCTAAACAGTTTTTTTTCTTGATTTTGGTGATGTCTTGGGATAGTTTGAGTTAGCACCTGGTTAGTTTCCTTTTTTGAGCCCCCGTAGCGAGCGGAGTGCTATGCGGATCGACCAATCAATAGGAGAGGCCGATTTTTATATAGTGCTCTATTTGTGTAAAGGATCTTATAATGCTCATCAGTCCGTTCCATTCGACAAGTCTGGACGAGACCGCATATCATCAGAACGTTTTGCATATTTAATTGAATTTTAACCAGTGTAGCGACTATTTTTGTTTCGAATTAGTATTTGTTTTTTTAATATCAAGATGGAATGGGGACAGGAGACAACGTTAACATTTATGGAATTACGCAATAAATGATCTATAACTATGTACGCCGCTGCTGCAACGTCTATTATGACAGACTATTTTTTATTTACATCAGCGGAACGCTATGAACGGGACTATGATAAGCGACGATGACACGCATCGAAGTTCACCTCGTCGTGAAAATGTTCGCGACGCTGTTACGTCACAAGTTTGGACTCACCTAAGAGGTGCGTCCAGACTTGTATATCAAAACTGA
>JAEQML010078745.1:0-12289 GCA_016904865.1 Pissodes strobi | reverse complement strand
CTATTCCGTTTCCCGATTAATTATTCTGCAAAAGGAATAAAATGCTTCGCCTTTCGAAGCATATATTTCACTACGGCTGAATGCGATTATTATCATATTATTTTTATGATTGCGACCCAAACGAGTATGCAAATGTGACATCCAATATATTTCGTTCTTAATTCCGACAATATACTACTCATAAAAGGTCTTACGTTTGTGGCCGATCAGAGAAGAATCCATTCACGATGTTGGCTAAATTGCCTTAAGTTTTTTTATTGGCTTACCACTTTTTTTAGAAACTCCTCGATATATTAATATTATTTTACATAAGAATGTCTCTAATCTAATTCTGGGTTAAGTATAGTAGTAATAATATAGATTTGGAAATTAATAATATGTAAAACTTCTGGAAATCATCATTTTTGCAAAATAAATACAAATAAATCAAATGGTTTGCTGAAGTTACAAGAGATTTAGAATAAAAATATAATGTTCCATTATTCGCAACGGGCCGACGTATATTTTCTCTGCTAAATATTGTAACAATTTCAAAAAGGCGAGCTTATGATGGGCGGAGAACTACCTGTTTGTTAAAAAACACAGCTTTTCGCTAAAAACGGGTTTTATTTCAAGAATACATCATATATGATAAATTTAAAGGTGACACAGTCAAGCGATGTTAACATCAATACAGTGATCACAAAAGTGTCGCAAAATAGTAGCTAAGATATATTGATAACATTTCCTTATCTCTAATAATGCAGCAAGATAGAGAGTATATGGGATATTACTCCTCCATTCTTAGAAGGGCAGATGAACCTTTAAAGTTTCTATGACCTATATTTCTAGATAAGAATTTCTTTGACATTTTGATAAACGCGTTTAGTATTTTTAAAAGTTCTTATAATTATAACCTAACGGATTTTAATGCCAAAATCAATTTCTTTAGTTTTTACAAAACTTTTTATCCTTTCCATATTTTTTAATTTTAGAATATTCTCGATTATTGATTCAAATAACTATTTTTCGGTTATTAGCTTGTCACAGATGAACTTAACGTTTTTATCATACTGATAGGCTAGTCCGAACTTGTCATAGTTACCAATCAAATAAATATTGTTAAAAAGTAGGTACTGGGATTCGTAAATAAATGTATCAATACCTAACATTTGGAATTATTTACTACTTGATTAGGGTACATAGGTACATATTATGATATAAGCCTGCTATATTATAATGTCTAGCAAATATTATAGTCATTAATATATTGATTTACATCATTTTTCATCTTCGGTCAATAATAAAGTTCTTTTAGTTTTTCGAGGATTTCTGATACTCCTCTATAATTTGTTTTTTTTGCCTTTATGTTGATATGAAATAGCATGTTTTTTATCTTTATCAGAAATATTATCCAGTAATTTTGTAGACTGAGTTATTTTGAAATTTTTCAAATATTTGAAACAAACATCATTAAACATGAGAATTAATTCTTTGTTATGACGTTTTTTCGAGATTTAAATAGTCATTAATAAAAGCTTTTGTTATTACGGGTAATTGTACACTATAAATAGTGTTTTTTTCTCAAATGTCTGAGTATCTATTTTTATCTCTAAGTGGACTAATTTTTTAATTAAATATTGCAAAATTTTTTGTTGATTTCCTTAGAAATATTTATGGAAATTTCTGGGTCTCTTTGATTATTATGCGCTGCTGATGGGGGATTTTGGTTACATGATTGAACATCGAGATAAGATTGATATTTTGCTGACTAACTGACTAGTACCAAAATTCTTTGCTAGTACTTAGGGCTATCAGTATTATTACCTTGAATGGATGTTGATCGGGGGGTTGGATATTCTACATAATTTTCATTTACAGTACCTGGATTATGGCTGATGCATTTTCATAACCGTTTTATTGTATTCGAGATGATGCACCGGCATTACAATTTTGTGATCATTTTATATCTTACTTGATAATGGAATTCTTCTAGTCGTAATAGCCATCTTATAAACTTAGAATTTGGTTATTTTAAATTGAAAAGCCGTATTAATGGCCTATGATCTGTGTAAATATGAAGTTTCTGATCCAATAAATATGAACCAAAATATTTACAAGCCCATATATAATATTAGCTTTTATGGCCGAAAATAATTTTTAACGTAGATATCTCGGTTTCAGCCGGGCAAATTTGATTAACGAGTGCTCTTTTTTAAATATAACATTCATTTGACAAAAAAGGAAGGCCTAAATGAGAAAATACTATTCTTTATAAGAGTTTCGCCTACGTCTTGACCAGGTAATAGAGCATATTTTTTGCTTGTAAACTAACAATGACATAACAATAAATAATGAGGGTTTAAGCCTCGTCGCGCCGTAATTATTCAGATTGCCAGATGCATCTACCCTAGTCTATCATTCTCTTGGTCTACACGTTTAGCATGCTTTGTTTCTCTCTGCGTGTCGGCAGATGGAACACATAATATAATATATTATTATAGACCTATTCAGATTTGTTTTATTTTATTTGTACCTAATAAAACTTCTAGTTAGGCGTCGTGTCAATTTGCAATCTGCCATATTGTATATCTGTTTTTATTAAAGAATTAATAAGTTTATGTGTTACATATAAAGTACCTATCTAGTAAATTTGGAAGAAATATAGACATTTTTTGCGTTTTTATTATATATACATACATCTGTTTCAGGTGAAAATATCTGGGTAAGTTGTAAGTTTTTGTTTAAAATTTTAATAACGGAAGAATCAGGGAGCAAAAATAGGGATGATGATAAACGTCGCCAAGGCAATATGCTTGTTGATGCAACGAACAGAGTGCCTGGAAATTAGAGGTCAATGTTTTAATTGCATATTTCATGTTTTACACTGAGGCCGAGGGAAATTTCATTGAAATATACTATGTTCCAAGTTATTTTATCCGGAGTAGGCCATGACTGATACTTCTTTATATTGTTGGGTACTGGGTACTGTTATCAACAATCCAGTCATAGCCTACTCAGAATAAAATAGACTTGGAACAAAGAATATTAATTTGTCATGTATGCTTACGACCCTAAGCAATGACTTTTTTATAATTTGTTTTTTTGAAGGGTACCTATTTATTTATACAATATTGCATTTTTTTTTAACATAAATTAAATTAGAATGGACAGCACAACGGATTCAAGTTCAGAAAGCGAAATTGAGCCTCTCGCCTCTTTTATGTTCGAAATAGACCGAAGTGCATTATATGCAATGATAATAAAGGCAAGTTAATTAGGGCGACAGAATAGTTATTTATGCTACAAGTGTGTAAAGTGACCCTTTTTTATGAATGCGACAATCCCATGAATAAAAAAAGGGTACTTTACACATGAATAGCATACAAAAAAATTTCTACTAGCGAAAAATATATGAAAAAACAAAAATTATGTCAAATTACTTTATGCACTAGTGCGTAAAATAAATTATTTTACGCACTTGTGCGTAAAATATAATATTTTACGCACTGCACTAAACGACAAAAAATATGTCAGATTTACTTTACGCACAAGTGCGTAAAATAACTTACTTTACGCACTGCACATTAAAAAGGCCTATTTTGCGAATCTTATAGAGTGCGTAAAGTGAGTATTTTACGCACGGTAGTAGAAAAAGAACTTTTTCTACTTTTCTTGTGGCAAACAAGATTCGATATAGTATTGATATTATTAATGAAACAATACAAAAAGTCATTTCAGATGCTAAAATTAGTAATAGATACGACGAAGTAATTTCGCACAAGCATGTAAAAGAAATATTGAAGCGAAGAGAATAAGTACCGCAAGACTTATATGATATTCTTTAAGTCTTGCGGTACTTTTTCTCTTCGCTTCAATATTTCTTTTACATGAATAACTAATATAGCATAGCTCGTGCCAAATTACTTCGTCGTATTTATTACTAATTTTAGCATCTGAAATGACTTTTTCTATTGTTTCATTAATAATATCAATACTATATCGAATCTTGTTTGCCACAAGAAAAGTAGAAAAAGTTCTTTCTGTCGCCCAATTAACTTGCCTTTATTATCATTGCATATAATGCACTTCGGTCTATTTCGAAAGTAAAAGAGGCAAGAGGCTCAATTTCGCTTTCTGAACCGTTGTGCTGTTCATTCTAATTTGATTTCTGTTAAAAAAAATGCAATATTGCATAAATAACTAGGTACCCTTCAAAAAAACAAATTATAAAAAAGTCATTGCTTAGGGTCGTAAGCATACATGACAAATTAATATTCTTTGTTCCAAGTTTATTTTATTCTGAGTAGGCTATGACTGGATTGTTGATAACAGTACCCAACAATATAATAATATAAATAGTCATGGCCTACTCCGGATAAAATAACTTGGAACATAGTATATTCGAATGAAATTTCCCTCGGCCTCAGTGTAAAACATGAAATATGCAATTAAAACATTGACCTCTAATTTCCAGGCACCCTGTTTATTGCATCAACAAGCATATTGCCTTAGCGACGTTTATCACCATCCCTATTTTTGCTCTCTGATTCTTCCGTAATTAAACTTTTAAACAAAAACTTACAACTTACCCAGATATTTTCACCTGAAACAGATGTATGTATATATAATAAAAACGCAAAAAATTTCTATATTTCTTCCAAATTTACTAGATAGGTACTTTATATGTAACACATAAACCTATTAATTCTTTAATTAAAACAGATATACAATATGGCAGGTTGCAAGTTGACACCTAATGAGAAGTTTTATAATACAAATAAAATAAATTGCCCGGCTGGAACCGAGATATCTACGTTTAAAATTATTTTCGGCCATAAGGGCTAATGCAAATGATTTTTTTTTAAATAATTATAAAAAAATACTCCCTACTAAGACCTTTTTGTGCTTTGGACCAAAAAATAACTATGTTTTTCGCTATACGGTGGTATCAATATCTCGATTTTTGATGATATTGCCCTTTTGCACAGTCTAATTTTGTATTACCTCCGGAATAAGGTTTACCTTATCATGTACTTCCATCCCTGAAAAATTCAGCTTGTGACACCGAAGTGGGAGGCAAAGTCAAAATTAGTTTTAATCTACACCCTACTACATGCAATTGCATGCGTTTCGAGGGTCAACAACGGCTGGGCTAAGCTACTGGTCGCCTAGCGTTAGCATAATCCAAATCGGGAGATGATCCGAGTTCAACTTATTTCTTTTGGCGGGGAAGCGTTGGTCACGCAATGTCGAGGGTTGAAAGCAGACAGTTTCCACAGTAGTAAGTAAGGTTATTGGGACGATGAAAAAGAATTTCCAGGTTGTTTTCGAGCAAGCTGTGAACCATGCGTAACGTTCTATTCGAAATGTTATCTATGAATAGAGTATATTTAGCATTTAGATCACCTATGAGCAGCGATTTAATGCCTTGTTACAAAAAAAAACGAGTACATCGTCTTGAGTGATCCGACGTAGGAGAGTGTATACCCCACACACAAACCGTGTCGAGCACGAAGCTAACGTGTTCTATGTCGGACCGAAGCCTCAACTTTCTTTTATATGCCATTGATCAGGCAGGTCAACCCTACCCCTCGGCCTTCTGGTCTATCGAATCTTTCCACGCTGTAATACCCAATTTTAAGTATAAAATCACTTGGAAGACATGTTTCAAGCAAGAAAACAACCTGAAGTTGGATTTGTACTGAAAGTTTTTTATATTCACCAAATTTTTTTCTGATGTCATTGCAATTCCAGGATAAAATATTAATGCCGTGTATTGGAAACAAGTCGTTCAAATATTGTACTTCGTTAACTCGTAAACGAGATTGGGGCTGAGGTCTTGGTTTTATACTTCAGCCTTGACTTTGATGACCTTGACCCTGAGAGGCCGGCGCCGCGCACCGAATCTTTCCACGGATTCAAACGGATTTGGGCAAGATTGTAGGAACGTAGCTTATTTGTTTGCATTGCGCTTTTTTTTGCTGAATTCGCTTGTAATTCGTTCAGCGTGTAAATATGGACCGGACACTCGGTGACAGTTGACCGATGCGGGCCGTTACAATTTGCGTATCGAGTGCCCTGGCTAGTACATGATAGTATTTCATGGATTTGCGCACATTTCGTACATTTAAAGTTACGACAGTAAGATCAATTTTTCTTAATAGCAACTCCTGTATATTTTTTCATTTTCGAATTCGTCGCTTAAAGACGATTTTATTCATGTATAATTTGTTTGATTTATTTCATCCAACTGCTTCGAAATTAAACAACAATTTTTTAAGTAGTAAAGCATGTGTATTTTCACTAACAGGTAATACCTGTTGTTGCTGTAAGTATAGTCAGTCATTGTTATTGGTTTTAGTTGACATTGTCAAATTTCAGTAATACATGTAATAAAGTTGGTACTGAAATTAAAATGCATTCTGAGAATGAACATATTCAAATTTTGCAAATAGTTGGTGTGGGAGCAAACACATGAAGAAGCATGTAATGTTTTTAATGAATTACACCCTGGGAGGTATCCAATGGTCCGGTCTACAGTATCCCGCGTAGTTAAAAAATATGAAGTAAACCATACTATAAAAGATTTGCCCTGAAGCGGAAGTCTTCGAACGGCAAAAAATTAAAATAAAGATCTTAGGATTTTATTGGAATACAAGGAAAATCCGTATACAAGTTTATATCAGTCAGAAATTAATGAAGGTATAAGTAAAAGGTTAGTAGGCAGAATTTTAAAAGGCAATGGATTTCGTCCATATAATCCTCATTTGGTTCAGCAGTTGTCCTTACAGGACTACGAACGTAGAAACGTTTTCTGTGAAAATTTTATTGAGGGAACCATTAATAATAATTTTGCCAGAACAATCCTATTCACCGATGAAGCAACCTTTTCTTTGAAGGGAATTGTTAACCGCCAAAATAGAAGGTATTGGTCGCAAGACAACCCAAGATGAATGATAGAGGATGACATCACACGCTTATGGAAACATTAAATGTGTGGTGCGGTATTATTAACAGTTATATTATAGAACCGTTCTAATAAGAGATTAACATCGGCGAGTTACTTAGAATTACTAAATTATTAACTACAGATGATACCTACCCATTTTTGTACTCTCTTTGGTAGTACCAAAAAAGTGATGATGTTATACGATAGCTCGTTAGAAGATAAGATTAGAAAGCATGAATTGTTTTTCAATCTCTCCTTAACCGTTTTCTGTATAAATCTTTGATAGTTGTTCAAAGCTCTATTTTAATTTGTTTCTATCTCCAAAACTAAACACTTTACCAATTAGGCTTAGAATTTAAAGAAGCCAAAAAAAATTTTAAATGATAAACACAATCTACTTTGATCTCATAAAAAATCTCGAGGAAGAATCCTTTTTCGATCTATGAAAACGTCTAATAGTTCATTGAGTTTGAAAACCCACGTATAAGAAATAAACCCATTCATTATCATAAATAACTATATTAATAATAGCTTAAACAATGTCAATTAAATAGCATAGCAATTCAATCAAAACCTAATTACGCAATCTCCGGGGCTATAAAGATTAGGATTCCCTCATTTCTCACAATTCCCGGCCGCCATCAAATCAGGACTAGATTATTTCGGGTATTTTGATTGAATGAGACCCCCCAGGCATCCATCATGTTTAGCGAATCCCCAGAACAAGTCCAAATGATCTGACTTCTGTTTGTCTAAATCTCTTGACTCCCACGGGATCGTGCCAGCAAATTCCATTATCTTATAAAATTTCTTTGGCCCTACTTGGAAAGTTTACTGATAAAATCATATAACGATATATTGACTCAAACAATAATAATTTAAATCGGATTGCAGTTATTCATGGAATATAAAGAAACACTGAATTAAACAATACAATTAATATAAAATTCATTTATTTTGTATATGTATAAGGTGGCCCAAATACAATATTTTATTTCGATATTAATTTTAAAATAAAGCAAATATTCATCGTATATAAAAGGTGTAATTTAATGTATTTAAAAATCTAGTTTCAATGCAATGGAGAAGATTTTTCTTATTGTATTTTATTACAAGGGAATATAAAATAAGTAAACAGCTTTGTGTAATAGTTATTTATGTACCAAGGGTATTAAGTAGATGTTTATGCCCTGAGGGCGACAATGTTACAAACCCGAGGACCTCTGGCCAGAGGGTTTATAAGTCGCCCGAGGGCATACACATCTATTAATACCCGTGGTGCATACAAACTTTTATGTCATACTAGTTCGTTATTGCATTCACAATATGTAAATATTTAAAAAAATACGAATTCAATTCAATTATTTGAGTCCATAAAGTGTACTTTATGCCCGCGCGGGCCATAAAGTGGACTTTATGCCCACACGGGCATAAAGTAATCCATTATGTAAATGGTATCTTAGGTATAAAAACACAATAATGTACTGGTATGACATAAAAATAATTACGCTCGCTATACAGGGTGCTACAAATTCGAGTGCATGCATGGGGATCTCGGGAACCGTAAGAGATACGAAGTCGGTTAAATTAAGGCAAAGTTGTGCAATTTGATGCCCAACAAGATGCAGTTTTGAAATTTGAAAAAATCCGAATAGTTCCGGAGATATTCGTAAAAAACCGAAAAGCAGCTATTTTATTTTTATTTTCTCCTGACTTTATTTAAAGAGATAATATAACATAAATTTAACATTATTATTGCCACTTTTTTTTCTTTATAAAATGGCAGTATCAAATTTTGAATATGACGTTTCGTGTCCGGGCCCCCATCATCAGCTTATTTTTTTTAAATACGGACCTGGATTTTTTATTTCATTTTTTAGAAGCCTTTGATCTCCCAAAATCAACGATGTATCACACTTGTCCAATAGCGGTAACAAATATTCTCATAAGTGAACTCGGGTCAGAACATCGATATAATGGGTCACACATTACCTCTTATGGAAAAAATCTAGATTTGTTGATATATTGATAAGTGTGATACATCGTTGGTTTTGGGAGACCAAAGGCTTCTAAAAAAATGAAATAAAAAATACAGGTCCGTATTTAAAAAAATTAAGTTGATGCTGGGGGCCCGGAAACAAAACGTCATATTTAAAATTTGATACTGCCATTTTATAAAGGGGAAAAGTGGCAATTATAAGGTTAAGTTTATGTTATATTATCTCTTCAAACAAAGTCAGGAAAAAATAAATATAAAATAGTTGCTTTTCGGTATTTTACGAATATCTCCGGAACTATTCGGAAATTTTCAAATTTCAAAATTGCGTCTTGTTGGGCATCAAATTGCACAACTTTGCCTTAATTTAACCGACTTCGTATCTCTTACGGTTCTCGAGATCCCCATGCAGCACTCGAATTTGTAGCATCCTGTATAAACGCGCATTGTAAAAATGTAAACGCAGAAATATGGACGACCATAATTTCGCTGATTTCTTTAGTCGGCAGAATGCTTCTTAAAATTTAATCATAAAAGCATTAAATTTGTACATATACAATATATTAAGATGAAACTACTCCGGCTTCTAGGCCTTCCCCTTCATCAGCCAGGTTTAACCATCTGAGAAATCTCAACACAGGATCTGAGACCCCACATTGTTACAATTGAAAGCAATATCTTTATTTTTTAATGAACTTTCTGTAAAAATATAACATCTGGCACGCTACGAATTGCTTTAGTAGCTGCCGCATTGATAAAATATAACATTGGCAGAAGTGTATTGTAAATGTATATATAAAGATATATGTTGGCTGATTTCTATGGTATTTTTAACAAGTGCAAAAACATTAAATTATTGGATGTATCAAACAACCATAGTGGATAAGCTACAGGGATCCCACAACAATTTCTACCAATTTTAGTAATTTAAATGGCACGTTTTTTAATTATTTGCAAATTAAGAAGGCTGTGTCACAGGCCAATACCACAGCTTAGTACAATCAGCTAGGACACTCCGTTCGTGAGAACGGTTTGCGCTGATCCTTGCGCATGGCGCCATTATGGGGAAGATCACGGCACTAGCGTCGGTAGCGGCTATTTGTTCCTTAGATTTTGAAACAATTAAACATAGGCGTAGTTAAAAGTGTTGATACTGATTTCGTGTTTTTATAACTTGCGATATCATGAGTTTCCCAAAGAGGGGACACGTTTGTGCCGCTAAAGGTTGTATTAATAAAAAAATATAATTGTGATAGGAGCTTCTTTCGGTTTCCTAGTGATAAAAAGAGGTAAGTATCTGATCATAACTACGATATATGTAATATTTTCACGGTTTAGCACAAAGCTGTGATATTTTGTTGGGTCCACATTTCAACTTGAATATTCTTATTGTACATTATGGGCATGTCTGTGTAAAGCAATGAATGTTTCGTCATATCATGCAATCATTTTTTATGTCATCAACTTACTTCGTAATTATATACTGGTAATAGTTATTTGTATTTTTAGAGCGCAAAGTAACGGATTGCCGCCTGAGAAAGAGTGATACTGTAATCTTTCGAAAACGGCAATCTTATTGTGCGCTCGACAGAACTTTTTCTACAGCCGCATTTTAAAAAATTAAATCCACATTTTTCTCTATACTTATTCTGAAATTTGCAAATGACTGTCAGTTTTGACATATTATATTCGGGCTTCGGACATATTTAGAACAGGAGTGCCAGCAACAAACTGTAACAAACGCACGACTGTCATTTATATCTTCGGTTTCCATGACCATTCATAGCACACTTTACGGAAAAAGTGAGAATTTTCCCAAAATATTTGCAGTAATAGTATAGTGTGCAACAAGTGTTGAAATTAATTTTTCACACGCGTTGCATACTGTACTTTTTCTACGACTGCAAATAATTTTGATATTATATAATATTTATTTTAATATAATATATCAAGCATCTTGTCTTTAAATTAAAATTTATAGTTTACAAAGACCATACAAACACTTCTACATCAATTCGTGTAACTAGTTAATGAGTAGGTATTGAGATGCCAGGGCTGTGACAACGCCCTACCCGGGGCGTCCTTTTAGGGTTTCGTCCCTCATTCTAGGGTTTCGCCCTTAATTTTTGGAGTTATTCTTTTCATATCTTTGGGAAAAGGCGCCATTCACTGGCGCGGCGGTCTCCTCTTATGGCTTTGCCTTCCCTCGGGGGACCCATTTTTTATATATTCGGAAAGGGGAGCATCCGGGGGTGAAGCCCTAAATTGAACCAAAGCCCTGAAATGGGGCCCCTGGTACGGGGCCCATTTTTCATAGATTTTAAAATGTGGCCCTCGGGGTCGAAGCTTTTGAATGGGGCCCACGGTGTGGGAGCCTCATATTTGACACATTTGGAAAAGAGACACCCCCCCTGGGGCGAAGCCGTAAAATTGGGCCCCAGGGGAGGACCCTAGAATGGGGCCTATGGTACGGGAGTGCCATTTTTTACAGATTTAGGAATGAGGCCCCCGGGGCTAAACCCTAAAATTGGGCCCCAAGCCTTTAAATGCAGCCCCTGATATGAGAGTCCCATTTTCTACAGTTTTGCAAAAAGGGGCTCCTGTGGGGGTGAAGCCCTAAAATTGGGCCCCCTTTTTTAGAGATCTGGGAATGGGACCTCTTAGGGCGAAGCCCTTAATCTCAATACCCGAATAAGCGTGTGAAAAGTATACTTTGCATACGCCGTGTGAAAAGTATACTTTTCACACGATGTTTGAAATGTCCAGTTTTCAAGAGCAGTTGTTAGTGCGTTTTTGCCTATTTTCAGGGCAGTCGTAAAAAAATTATATTTAAGAGTTCGCATGTACTATACATTTAAAAGTATTAACTCTAATTTTAAAAATATCAATATAAATAAATTAATCATATGGAGGAGTCAATAAAATTATTATAGTGTAAGTACTTTTAGTCACAAACGGTTTTGATGTCAATTCATTTTTGCTTCGCCCTCAGGTATACCTATTAAGAAGAAATAAATAATAAAATTGTAAAAACATTTAAAATACCCATGTAATCATTGTCTTTTTCACTGATTCCGTTCAAATGTATGTATTTTAGTATTTATTTTAATTTAATTACCTAATGTTTATTTGTGGTTTGACCATATTTTATGTTTGTTTTATTTTTCGACTTGTGAAATTACACCTTGTATAACTCTCCTTAAATAAATTGTGTCTTTGTATTGTTCCATTATGTTTATTAATTTATTTTTCTTTCATGAATATGATAATCGCTAATAATCAGCATAGCACCTAGCACCCGAGTCTAACCAATAACCTGATAATACGGTACTGGAATTCAAAAATAAAATATCCTTAATACG
>JAEQML010078744.1:0-12289 GCA_016904865.1 Pissodes strobi | reverse complement strand
AAATAATGCTTATCGCAGTACTCTGGAAAAAGACCACATCATTCTGACCGTAAGTAGAATACAATGATAATTAAATTGATAGGGAACTCTCATCCAACTTAAAAGTATTGTAAACAGTGCTGACATAATTGGTACTTCTCCAGGTTACGCCACGAGCCTTTCCCTGGTCGATCTTCTTTCAAATGATAAGGTGTACAGTATTTTTACAAGGTTGTCTAAATGGTAATGAATTTATTCAGTGGGAGGATCACTAAAAAATAGAAATATAAAATTATGTAGATTAGCAGACATGGCACTATAAAGTAGTTACTTCCTCGTCCAAACTTTACGGTAATGAATCCGTGTTTACCTTAAGGAGAGCTATTGATTTAGAATTTAGGGTAATCAGTATTTGCATCTACTGCTAAATGACGAAAATTATTGCAAAAAAAATTACTTCCTATTTTAGTTCATGGTAGGTTCTTTAATGACAAACAGTTAAGAATGGAGCAATTTTTTTAGGAAATCTATTGGCTAAATCATTAAAAATATAATTCGGAAGGGGGAACGTAGGCAGCTATTCTCTAGGAACTATTGTTCCTGGAGAATAGGGAACAAAATTAGGTAAAATCGATTTTAATTTATTTAAGAGCCATGACCTCCGATTATTTCTTATCGCTATATATCATTTTAATTAATGAATATATAATCAAATGATTGTATGTCATTTCCCTTGATTATCGTATCTTTCTTACCACTATATATCATTTTATTTAATGAATATATAATCAAATGGCTGTAGGTCACTTGCCTTGATTACCGTATTTTTCTTACCGCTAGATATCATTTTAATTAATAATCAAATGATTGTAGGTCATTTGCTGTTTATATCGTGTATAGGATCCTTATTTCTTGTTTCCGTTTATAGATAATTACCGTTTTAGTTTTATTAACTTACTGATAAATGACCTTAGGTCTAGCATTATCTCATATCAAATCCGTTCTCGTTATTATCATAATTTGATTTAGAAATGACTTAACTCTTTAGTATCATGTCGAATATCGTCTCAAATATCGAATGCCTAACAATAGGACCGTAATTAGTTGACTTAACCTTCTTGTACTGCGTACACTTACCTTAATGTTATCCATTCTCTCTAATATCATAATTTAATTTCGTAAGTCACATCATTACTTGCCTCATTTGTCTTATTAACTTGCTGATAACTAACTTTAGTTCAAATATTATCTCATACCGTTCCATTCCCTCTCATATCATAATTTAATTTCGTGGATCACATAATTCCTTGCCTCCTTTGTCTTATTAATTTGCTGATAATTGATTTTAGTTCAAATATTATCTCATACCGATATCATAATTTAATTTTATGAGTCACATAATTACTTCCCTCATTTGTCTTACTAACTTGCTGATAACTGAGTTTAGTTCAAATATTATATCATTCTCTCTAATGTGATAATTTAATTTAGTAACTCTAAAAGGCAGTGATTTTTTTGTGTAGCTAATGTTATGAAAATCAATTGATTGATTTTTTCTTTCTGTAATTTTCATATTTGACATTATCTCGAGTGGAGAATTTACTTTGTTGATGTTATGAGAGCTACTTGATTCACTATTACAGTAAAGTGTTTTATCGAAGATACCTTTACTTGACTGTCCTTCATTTCTTATCGTATATCATATTTACTGTCGTTATAGCTTACCGTAATTGAATAATTGTCGATTATTTGATTATGTATTTCCTTAATACAATATAGTATTACCTTAATTGATAAATATCTTGATAATGCTTTCGTGATTATCTGATTTACTTGTATATTATACCTACCGACTTGAACCATGAGTTTTTACTATAGTCGGCTGTTCACCTCATAACAGTGCACGAGTTTATTTAGCTGCCATTTGCAATTTCAAGTTTTCGCTTTAAAACCTGAATCGAACTGAGCTCATTTCGTTTTTTATATATATTTACCTCATTGGTTACTTCATTGATTGATTGTTGTATCTATTGACTTTTTATTGATATAATGACATTATCGCGCCATAAGATTGATTTAGCTTTAATAACCATCTGTTTACCCATAGATACTTATCGGCTATATGTGTATATCTATTTACTTCACAGGTTACCCTTTCGATTGACTTGATTAACTGTTATTGACATGATGACATTACTGCTGCCATGTGTATAAGTTAGATTAATTTTGTTTAATGATCATTTCACTTATACCTGGATATATTTACTTTTTACTCTACCGGTTACTTTATTGATTTATTATAAAGCTAGTTTAGTAAAATACTTCCTCTATAGTGTCTCGTGATTGACTGCATTTTATCAAACCTTTAAGAATTCAACGTCTAGTTGGGATTATTGTGAGTGAGATTAGTGGTGGTTGACGGATCTAAAATACATACTGCACCGTCCCTGAACCTCGGTGTTACGTCAACCCAAGGAAGTGTGGGGTTCTCACCCAGTTAAATCCTTTTTACCACTGTTCCCTCGGGCTGTTGGAACTCCAAAGAAGTATTACTTTAATGAAAGGAGTTCTTTTTCAGTACTAATGTGTTCATTTCGTGTCTTTTCTAATAAATTTCTGTCGCATTATTCATCTCGTCCGTTTCTCATCATTACGTTACTCAGCATATCTGCTACCGCGTTCCAGTTTGTTTCCGATTCCAAAATTACTCCTGAAATGTTATGATGTGTTAAAATGTGTTCTATTTTTATTTGTGCTCTAACCCTTTCATTTTGCCACCTGTAACAGTGGAAAATTGTGTGGTTTGGTGTGTTTAGCTAACCACAAAAACAGCAATTTGCCTCTCTTTCTTTTTTTAATTTCGAACCAGTAGGATTATCTGTTTTCCCACTTTTCCACACTCCTGATAAGGGTCTTAGAGTGTCCATTATATTCGTTTCAGGCATGTTGCCATAATGTGTGGGTGTGTAATCTGGCCTCTTTTTTAAACTTGAATGGAGCAATCCCTGCTATTGTTATGGAGCGGCGATACTTGAAACTGTCCTCTAAGCGGATATAACCCTGATTGCTGCTTGCCTATTTTCTCTTTCCATAATGTTATTATAGCCTCTTTCCAGATAGATGAACTGTCGAAACAAGCATTCGTCTCTTGCTTATTATTCTTGCCAGTTTCATCATAATCATTGAAAACGGTCTTGCTCGTTTCTCTGATATGGGTAGCCATTCGCATGCATTTATCTATGAATATACCTAAGTATTTGAGACGCCCCAGGTTCGAACTTTCTCCAGATCTTGATTAATTGTTGTAATCTGCTCCTGTCTGCGGTGATAAGTCTCAGTCGCTTGTAAAGGTTTCTCTGATCTAAATTGGGAGACAAGGGTACTGTCATCTGCAAAACTGTAACTGTAGGATTATTGGTTTCGGTCAGCAGGTCATTAATATAGATGAGAAGCAGAGTTGGTGATAGTATTGCGCTCTGAGCCACTCCCGCATTAATGGTGAATGTGTCTGAGATGTGTCCATCAACTGCAACGTGCAGAGATCGGTTCCTGAAGGAACTGGCAAGCCAGCTACAGAGAGACGCTGCGCGCTGGCAGTCCGAAGGGTACGAAAGTTTATTGAGAAATCCATCTTGCCAAACTCTGTCGAATGCTTTCGAAATATCTAACGCAATTGCTCGAGATTCTCCGTAGTTCTCAATTGCCCTATTCCATATATGAGTGACATAGGCCAATATATCTCCTGTCGATCTCTCTTTGCGAAAACAGTATTGGTTATCGCTAATTATTCTGTTGGCCTCGATGTACTTGAGCAGTTGCTGATTGACTAAATCCATGACTTTGGAATTTATTGGAAGCAAGGCAATTGGGCGATAGTTTGAGGGCGTGTATTTCTTGCCTCTTTTTGGAACAAGTTGCACTCGAGCGACTTTCCAATAAGATGGGTTCCTTTTCAGTAAGCCAGAGAAAAAAGTCTGGAAAAAATGGGTGTTTGTTGGCGCAGTTCTTTAACACGATGGCAGGTATTCCATCTATTAAATTAAGAATATGTGACATGATCGTTCGTTTTAGTTAGATGGTTTGGTAAAGTTCTGTATTTGATTTTTATTATCTTTGGAATTTACTAAATTCTAAATGCTGTATAGATACGTCGTATATAATTTAATAGTAAGATTTTAACGTTTGTTTCTAAGTTTTTAATTGGATAATTGCTGAAAATGCGGTTTTTGTAGGTTCATTTAAAAATATATATATTTTCCCCAGCAGGGTTTGTGCCACACGTACAGGCTAAGAGCTCACAAATCCTAAATACGACGTTGCCAGTTATCAATATTGATAGCAAACAGTTTCTAGCTACCTACTAACTTCTTTTAAATCTCTTCATAGGAGAAAATACATGTTTTGGATGATGCGCAAAATAAGTGGATGAAACAACAATCTGTAATAACATATATTAATTAAGAAAAATTGACAAATGGTAAATTATAATTGACATCCAAACTATGTAGGTACTCACCTTTGGCCTCTTCAGAGGTGAACTTGAAGGAACGAGCGAATTGAAACATTTTGCAAAATCAAAAATGGACAAAAATATATAATTTATTTTAGTGAGATAGAAAAATCTAATTCTTCAAAGCTGGTTCCAATTTATCCGTTTTCTAACTCAACCACAATTAGAATTGTGATCTATTAAATGATTAAAACACCTATTTAGTATTAATAATTTTATTTGAATTTTTTTTTAGATAATTTGGCAATTTCTTTCTGTTGTACAATAGTAACTTAATCCTATCGAACTGCACATAGTAATTTATATCACAATAATATAATTTTTGCTTCTATATTAGATATAATTAAAACAGCTTTTTTATTTACAAATTATTAGGTCCATGTTAGTCTGTCATAATATATATCCGAATAAAATTACAATACGTTTGAAGCCAATAAATACGGTTTGCTATTCTAACACTGATTTCTAATTATCCGAATTATAGATTTTTTTTGACGATATCTAGCATATATAGTAATAAAAACGTAATATTAGCGGAACCACTTCATTATATTAAACTAAATCTATTTTTTGACCTTAATTTGAGTCGTTTAGAAAGAGCGGCAATCAAATCGAATAACAGTTAAAATATTTGAAACATGTTTTGTCGTTTAGTTGAAAACATTTGATTTGGCTGATGGGAAATTTAAATGCTTGACTTTCATTTTCCCAATAAATCATTAAATTCTTTTATAATAATGATATATTTTCTCTTGACTAGATATTAACACGCGCTGGAAGTTTGTTGTTTTGTCCTAAATTAGTATGATATAAGGATTTAACAATAAAATGCTTTACATGTATAAATCAAACTCGAATGCCTTACTAAGCAATATCAATTGGGTTAATTTATTTTTCATTACAAAGCCAGTTATTTTTTTGAAAGTTTTAATAAATTTTGGATTTTTTTAAATAATTCAACTATCCAAAAAGTCGCGGTTAAAACTTATACGATCTAATTCAATTTATTTCGCTATATATCATTGAATAATAATGGTCACTGGCTTTCTTATTTAATTGATGCATAATTTGGATAATATGTTATTCAATATTATGACTACGGACATCGCAAATGTTTGGATAATGAAATTTAATCATTTTTGCTTCATTTCGATAATATGATTTTTGCAGATTATTGTTGTTATAAATATAATTTCATTGATAGAATATATTTCAATCTAATTTTTTTTTCATAACAATTTTTATCTCTCATTGCGCATAATTCACATATTTAACATATACAGTGTATGCCATATTGCTGGCGAATGTATTAGAAACATGGTAACCGTGAGAGATAGAAGCACGGTTAAAGGGATATTGAGATATTTTGAAAAAGCTAAACGTTTCATTTTAAAAATCCTCTTTTATATTTTTTATTTATAGGAATTTTGGCATCCATAAAATTATTTCTAAGGCAGCTTTTTGCGTAGAATACGTGCACCTTGGAATCAGATTAGACGGGCGCATTCCTTGTTTAAACTTGATCTTGAAATGATTTTACAGGTTTTTAAAGCTTTTATAAATAAAAAAGTAACAGGAAGCCTAAAATGCAACGTCTCAGTTAGTCCCTAATTTAACGCTAAAGTTAAGATCCTATCAAGTAGTTAAAATTTTTATATGTCGAACGGCTGAATCTGATCGGAATTTTTCACCACATACTTTTTAAACTTGGTTAGTCAGAATCAGTTACTATGGTTTCTATTGCCTAGTTGGTAAATTTTCAGTTGTAACCATAGGTATTTACCAAAACTTAATGGTCACCAAAGATTGTGAAGCCCGAGCATTACAAGAAGTTGGTCAATATAGAAAGTTAATGGTCCGTCTCCTTGTCTGTCCCAACTTTTTGGTTTCTCGTTCATATTGTTAAATTTATCCCTAAGGTTTTTCTTTCTTTTCCTATCTTGCCTGATATTCATTTTTATCGTTTGCTAGGATAATTTTCTTCATTTTGTCGAGATGGGCTCTAGCTGAACTAGAGGCAATAAAATGTAAACATCGACCATTCATTTTAATATGAACTGATTGACTGACGCATGACGTGAGGAACCTAAATTTGATTAGGCATCACGAATTTAGGCCCGCATTAAAATTTGCAATTTAAGAGAGTGGCATCAGAAGACATCCCAACTAGCTTTCGCCGCGAAACTTATCGCCCTTAGGAATATATCGACTTGTTATTCGAATTCAGCGTAGGTTTTAGTCTGGCAGACTCTTGTTCAAAGCAGCAGTCACTTTGATAAAAAAAAATCACCTTCGTTGCGTTGTTGCGTCCAATCTAATTTTCCAGCTTCAACGGTCAGGGAATTCCCTAATTGAGGATATTTCTAGATCGAAGCGACTTCCTGTAATCACCATCCTTATACGACTTGCTTGAGCTGCTTTATAAATAAGATATTTGATGTTGATGGTTTTTAAAGGTTGAATCAGATTTCCATTGTCGTCTTGTACCTTCTCTTGAGACAAGATAGACATCACAAATGAATATTGACTCCAACTCTCTATCGATTATTACTGCTCGATTGGCAATGGCCTAACTAAAGACCTCTATCCAGTCACAGACCCACTAATATATGTGTCTGGTGTGAATGTGACTGATACTCTAAATGTCTTTACTCCAACCCCGTGAAATCAGAAAAACCACAAATTCTATGAAAATCAAAAAGACAGCGACTGACGATGGCATATCTGTCAGGGTACGGGAAATTCTACCTGATAGTGCCATTGCTGCTCTATCACACGTTATTAACTTATCTTATATGTATGGTTCCTTTCCATGTTGCTTTAAATTGGCTAAAGTAATACCTCTCAGTTGACTCCCTCAAATTATAGACCGATTTCTTTGCTGTCTATTCTCTCCAAGCTCGTCGAGGGCCTAGTGAAGGATCGTCTGTTATCATTCCTAAATAATCATAACATTCTTACTGAGAATCAGTATGGGTTTCGATCTGATAGGGACACATCTGATGCAATGTTCGACTTTCTGTCAGGAGTTTTCCGAGGCATAAATGGGCTAATGGCGATTGCAGCAGTGTTTTGTGACCTGTCAAAAGCCTTTGACTGTGTGAGTCACGAGGTGATGCTGCGAAACCTCTTTGCATATGCGAGTCGGGGCGGAGCACTTTGGTGGTTCGAGAGTTAACTGTGTGACCGGGAGCAGTCTGTCCACGTAGATGGTGTGTCGTCTGGCAGGCAGCGCACTTCATGCGGCGTGCCCCAGGGTTCTGTATTGGGGCCAATCCTTTTTTAAAAATATATGTGAATGATTTGACTATGCTTGAAATTGCAAGGCGCTTTACGCTGTTTGCAGATGACACCACCGTACTGTGGCGCTACAAGGATCCGGATCAGCTACTGCGGGATATTGAGTTGGATCTCGGAAGGATTAAGCAGTGGTGTGATGCTAATCGCCTCTGCCTGAACATGTCAAAAACTAACCTCATCGGCTTCAACTGTCCTGTTGATGGCCTTATGTTTGGCCACAACACCATCCAGGCTGTGAACTCTTCTAAGTTTCTAGGTCTGAGTATTGACGAAAACCTAAAATTATATCCTCATATCATTAAGTTGAACAAAAGATTGGCGTCCGGCTGTTTTTCTGTTCGGGCTACCTTTCGGGAGCTGGGTGGAAAAGTTGCGCGTGACGTGTATTACGTCCTTGTTGAGTCACAACTCGGATATGCCTTGCCATTTTGGGGAGCTTGCTCTCACTATCTGTTCCAATCTGTCTTCATTCCGCAGAAGAGAGCTGTTCGCAATATATGTAATGCGCATCCAAGGACCCAATGTAAACCCTTTTTTATAAAGCACTCTATTCTGACCCTTCCATCATTATTTATTCTGGAAATGTCTTGCCTAATCCATAAGAATAAGTATAAATTTCCCAGGCCTCAGCCGGTATATTGTACCCGTTAAATTAGCAATGTACCCTTGCCCATTTCACATTCCAGCCTTGTCAGGAATTCTGTGATTTACAGTGGCATCAAGATATACAATCACATTGATCTACTGATTAGAAATGTTGAAGACTTAAAAGCCTTTCGCAAAACTTTGACATGCTCTTTATTGGAGAGAGCCTTCTATTCTATTGATGAATTTTTCGAGCAGAACTAAAAAGTTCATTATATTCTATTTTTAAGTTATGACGTGCGTTTCTCAATTAAGGATCAAATAATCAAATTTTATTGAGACAAATGGCCGCAATAAGCCATTACAATTATGACTGTGCTGATGTGGGTACTGTGATAATGCAGAGGTAATATTTGCCACTTAATATGTTTTAACTCCCCATAAAACTTCGAATTTTTAGACCTCAGGAATAAATTAGGAAAATAACCAATATTTACACAAATTTGAATTTATCCGGTTTACCGTCTGAGACTGAAGAAATACTGGCAAACACGCGCATGTATATTCCCGATACATTTCTGCATTTATCGTTATCCTCTTCCCTTTCAAAGCCTGGATCTGGTTTCTGAAATTTTTCTGCAAGTGTTTTTGCTCATAACATTTTATTATTTGACTCAGTGTCATATAATATTATATAACTGTTCTCGACTGGAGAAATATGTTCCGAAAACTTTCGAGCTGCTTCCTTGTCAGCTTATAATCCATCCCTAGAAATATTCAGGATATGAATTCCATGTCTTTGCTTCCAGTAGTAATCTGTTTCTACGCATTGATTTTTTCATGAAACAAAAGAGCTTTTTATTTAAGCATAAATTTATAAATATTTAGGTACTTAGAGGAATTACTCCGTGGCTTTTATACATAAACCAAACCCATAGCGCACCATCCAAACTTGTATCGGAAAAGTCGATAAGCTGACTCTATTTTTTGGTCTATTCCGAGCAGTTGTTTCTCAAACCTGAACATTTTTGCAATTTTGGATGCTGGTTCTTAATCTAATGTTTCAAGTTTATATCGAGTTACTTTTAAAGGCGTTCTATTGTCCACCTGAATTTTGTTAGATGGATCTAAGGATTCTTAAGTTCCAATGATGAAACCAGTTACGTGAGAACATGTATACTCAGGCCTTCTGTAGGTATTTGGGCTGGCCCTTCACCCTCGAACATGATGTCTGGAGATTTGTCATTGATGCAAATATCGTAAACTATTTTTGGGATATGAAAAGCAAGTTTTTGTAAAAGAACTCTCATTGTTTTCCAAAGATATTGTTTACAAGAAACTAACTCGTTCTTTAAAACCCATTGTTAACTAATGTGCTTTATTTGGTTTAACAATAATGTATTTCACTCTCTTCAAGGAATTTAAGAAAACTGTGGAATAAATTATCAAGTGCCACTATTTTACGTAAAATGTGATCTCAGGGAATCGTATGACCAGTGTATTTAAAAAAATAGTTTGAAAATTATTTTGACCTGAGAAACTTCGAATTTTGGACCTCAAGAACAAATTGAGAAAAGAACCAATCTTGGGACAAGTCTAAATTCATCCAGGATACCCTTCGGGATCAATAGAATACTATTGTAACTAACCGAGTTCGGTAGTTCAGCTATATTCGGGTAATTTGACATTTTCGCTAAAATCTTGGTCAAATATAGATATCTATCGTTAGGTGGCATATCTAATGAAGTGGTTCCCTTTTAAATACTCAATATTTGGTTCATGACTAGAACAAATGCCAATTTCAAGAATTTTGATAGCCACAGAAACAGAACCACTTAACATACATTAAGAATATATTTTTGCTTCCGCCGAAGGGAAGTTTCACTGCAAAATATGGCATTTGTTCTTTGGAAAATATGCCATGCTTTTCAAAAATACCACAATAATTTATTAAGATTTTAATTTCAATACGAATATTTTAGCTTCGTTTAGGTTTGTGGTTTGAACTGGATATAAAATTTGTGTTGTCTCCAAAATCAAACCGAAACCACCAACTACTTAATTTTGGCGATATCGGAAATCATCTAAAGGAAGACATAGCAAATAACCAATACATAATTTTATTTATTTTTTGCTGCCATAATCATCTTATTGAAGATGATATTTTCATCTTCTTTCTATTGAGTCGATGGAAATTGGGACCTTAAATTTGATCTTTATGAATCAATGAATTCTATCCAATCCTTTTTACCGAACCAAAACAAAGCTTTACATAATATGTTTACATGTTTTGTCTACTACTGCTTCTTCAGATATATCGAAAAACATGCTTTCTTAACTATAAAGGCTATTTTATCAATATATTTCATACCTTTACATCTTGACTGGAATTACATAGAGAATGTTTGCTTCAAAAACATGAGGTAGCTCTTCTAATAAAATTTGTTTATCAGAAATATTCAGACGGCATGTGAATTGCTGAATGTAGCTATTGACTGCATCTTATACTGGAGGACCATCTACAGACTTGTATCCGAATTTGATTTTACTTTATTCATTAAATATATTAACTGTTTATTTATTTAACTTTCTTAATTGCCAAAGGCTGGTGATTTTAACTTAAGGCTCGATCGAAATTTTATCAGAGCTGGTTTTGTGTTTGAGTTTACTTTCAACCATTGAGACTTATGCTCTTGTTGTCAGTGAAGAACAGTGAAGCTCGGTTGTCAGTAGAGTCATGAATGCCTTCAATTAGCAAGCAGCCCTCGTTTCTGCATCTTGAAGAAGTGCCTTTCACTTAATTTATTAAATATAATTTAAATATGAAAGCAACTGCTCAACATGACTACATATTTTCGAAACTCAGTCATCAAGATAGAGATAAGAATTTTGATTGAGAAGAGCGAAATGGACAAGTTTTATAAACAGTTTTCCAAATTGAAAATTCTTTATTTTAGTAAACACTTTAGTAAATTATTTTTTGAATTTTCGATCAACTGCTGATCTGGACAGAATATTTTATTAAATCGGTTGGCGAAATAGACGGTTGGTCAATAAATGGACAATATTGTTTAAAAAACATCAAATATGCACACACTCTATATCTGAAAAAGGTTTACTACTATATAAAAACTTACAAGAGGGGCGAGATATATTTTTAAAAAGCATTCTAGTTATTATAACATTGTTTAAAACATTAAAATAGAGTAGCCTTATTTGAGAACCACATATTTTTGGATAACTACCAACAAGTAAATAATTTAGGTCGTTTATATATATGCTAAAACTGAATTTCTTTCAAATTCATTTCTAAAATAAGGCTATCCAAAAGGATTTAGTAAGTACACCTTCGTTGAACAATGTTTTTCACTGTCTTGCATTACAACAAAAGTGTGCTTTATTGTGGAAATTTTTATTATATTAGATTAAAACATAACTTCATGGAGCATTAATAATTGGACCTGATCCGAAATTTTACACATCTTACTTGAAATTATGCATAAATCAAATCGATTTATTATTGGTAATGGGTATATGAATCTGGAGATACATATAATACATCGGTTTTATACATTTTTTCCCTCAATAATTCTTCAGATTTTATATACTACGTTCATGTTATTGAAGGTCGAATGGTTATTTCCTTTCGGCTAACTCGTGTAATTAATTAGAATAGGCTTCGGTGCACCAAATTAGAAATCAACTGGAAATATTCTTAGTTGTAACATGTGACATGCAGGTCGTGCTTCGATTGGCCAGTCGTAGTTCTTGGAGTTAAGACACTATATGCGGAGAATTACTGCAAGTAGGAATAATCAAATACATTACACATAATTGAAATTTAATGAACACACACGTCGTAATTTAAACTGCTGTTCACTTGAAACGCAACGCATTATGTTCTCGCATCCATTT
>JAEQML010078743.1:0-12289 GCA_016904865.1 Pissodes strobi | reverse complement strand
TGAATAACTGGTTTCACCGAATATTAGTCGCCGGTAGCGCCGGTGATATTACATTCACCGGTGAAAATAACCGGTGATCGATATATCGCCCAACACTATAAAAATATCACTGATTAAGCAGTAGCGCATCCCAGAGATAAGTCAATGGAACGTATTGGTCGGACACAACTTCCCCTAGCCGTATGGCCACACATAGTATTTTCTTAATTTTACCTCACATTTTATATCCAGTCAAAAACATATGAATAAAATCGGATAACTTTTCAAAATATCCATGTGACTAATTTTAGGCACATGACGTGGTAATTTTATTCCTACCTTAAACTAAAGACAATCTACAGTGTAAAAAAATAAAATATGCCTGTAATATGTCTATAATTTTATATTACAAATATTATAATATGTACCGTTTGTCCCCATAAAGACTATGAAATCGCTCTCTTGCGGGACATTTAAAAATTAAAATATGTGGTTACCAAAATATTACTTACTATTAGTAATTAGTTTGAGAATTTTTTCTCTCGAATGGTACCTATAGGAGAAGTTTTACCTCGAGTAATAAGTATACCTACTTCGAAAGTCAAATATTCCAACGAGAAGACAACCGACATAAAATGAACACCCAATATAACATTTTTGATCTCAAACTATAGTAGGAATTGTTTAGTTTGCTTTTGGTGATCGTATATTAAAAATTAAACGAAATCTAGCCGTTGGTTTTTTTATTCTGCATGATTGATTGAATTTGGTTATTAGCGATTTTCTCTAAATTGATATTTCTTTGCCGCCACTAGTTTAGGTAAGACCCTGTACAAACCTTTGTGCCACATTTTAAGAAGACACCATAAGGCCTAAAACCCAGAATATATATTTTTTTAATTTATATTGACTAATAAAGAAAATATAAACAATTATGTTAAAAATTATATCAATCTCAAAGGTCTAAAAAAGCCAACTTTGAAGACTTGAAACTTGAAAACTGGTCATAGGATTGAGTTGTGCCCATGATAACTTTTAATCAGGACATCGAGAACTGCATCATATCAAATTTTCAGAAAATTTCGCCGAAAGCCATTTTTCATAAAAAATGTGCGGGGTCCTTTCATAATTTCACAAAATGTCTCTCTATACGACACTCTCGATGAGTAAGTATAATTGTCTTTTAAACAACGGTATAAATATTAGTAGGCATATATTATTAGAACAATGGAATGGTAATTTTTTATTGGCAAGACCTGTTAGTGGCAAAATTTATATTTTCTATGAAATATTATGTTTTCTACGATGGCTGAAAATGAAAATTATCAATATTTTGAAAAATATAACATTGTTGAGTCAGAAACTCAACAACAAGCGACGACGCTGTAAATCCGTTTCCACGTAACACAGATACCACCAGCAAGATGACAAGAAATGAAGACAGAATTGAGATGTCAGTTCACTACTTGTCAACGATATAATAATTTTGCATTGTAAAATAGTATATTATTTTATATGGAGGAAAAGTAATACTTTTCATGGCGCGCTCGTGTTTAACAGCCGAACGGAGTGAGGCTGGTAATAAAGAGCAAGCCATGAAAAGTAACTTTTCCTCCAAATAAAATACGCTGCTTTTTCTTCAAATGTCGACAAATTAATGCAAAAACGTCTCTTTTTAATAGTAATAATAATTATTATTAAAGATAAGTGGGTTCGCAAGGCGGCTTAGACCGGTGCGATGTCGGTGAATAGGCTCAGTTTGTTGCTGTAGTAATGTCACATAAAGCAAAGCTGTCAGTGGACACTGTCAACAATAATTATTTTTTTTAAATTGCGTCTTCGATTGCGTTTTAATTCCGTATTGATAAGCAGTTATTGAGTAAGTTCGATTAAATAATAACCAATTTGTTCCTAAATTAGTGATTTTTAGAAATGCAGTCACAAATGGAGTGATAAATACAAATTTTAGTTTAATAACTCTTGAGTTGTTGACGCTTATTTTGATGTTTGTTTGTATTGTATCTATGTTGATATGACAACACTTTTACCTCCGCCGGCGGAAAAGTGAAAAGTAAAGCTCCGGCGGAGGAAAAACGAAACTTTACTGCCGCCTACACAGTCGAGTAATGAAGGATTTACTGACGTTTGAAGAAAAAATTAGTTTGTTTTGAAATAAAGTCTAGATACGAGATAATAATTCGATTATATATATTAATCGCACATTTGGTCCTTCGATTGACGGATAGAAGAAAGCAAAAGTGGCCAGAGTTTGCGAAGCCTTGCCAATTTTTGTTTGCCTGGTTTAAGGTGAATGGTGACTGTTTCTCGCCGCTATAGCCGCAGAGTTTACCGTACATCAGCAGAAGACTTAAATCAGATATTTATAATAAAGAAGTAAGTGTCCTTCCCTTTAATCCATTAATCCTTTATTTAAGAATTTGCGTCTACTTTGCACGAATACAGTGCTTTTTTTAAATTCAAATTGATATTAAATAAAATACATTAGCAAAGTTGATTCTGACAGCCGATTCGTTTACATGGTTATCAAAAGAGGTTTATTTTGCTATATCTGTAAAATTATATTGAAAACACTTAAAATAAACTGTTAAATACTGTATGTATTAAAATATAGATAGAGCTTTGCGTCTTGATTTAGGATTTAGCTCAGGTTAAAAGTTGACCTTGTTTGATCCCTGCGAGGTTTATAGCAAGCTAATGTGAGTAGTTGCTGCTGTTTATATTTAAAATAAATAACATTTCCTTTGTTTACCATTTGCTGCCTATTTCTTTTATATTAAATAAAAAAGGGCAAAATGTCTTCTGAGGAAGGAATAAAGTCTTTAAAACTAAAAAGAGGGACAATTAAGGCATCGTTAACAAGATTTGAAAATTATTTAGATTCTTTTTCGTCAAATCCAAATTATTTTGAACTAAAAACACGTTTAGAAAAAAGTGAAAAACTATTAGAAAATTTTGATATATGTCAATTTCGCTTAGAAGAGGTTAGTGGCGATTCTTTAGATCATGGATCAGAAAGAAGCACATTTGAATATCGGTTTTTTACTATTATTGCTAAAGCGCAGTCATTACTTGATGGATTTATGGAAGTAAATCGATCTGAACAATCGTTAAACTCTTCATTGGATTCATTATCAAACGTTAAATTACCGCCTTTAAATTTGCCTAGTTTTGACGGAAATTTACAATTTTGGCTACATTTTCATGATACGTTTAAATCTTTAATACATGAAAATAATAACTTACATGGCATTCAAAAGTTTCATTATTTATTATCGTGTTTAAGAGGAGAAGCCTTGCATTGCATACAATCTTTACAATTAAGCAATGATAACTACATTATTGCCTGGAATTTGATTTGTGACCGTTATAAAAATACGCGAATAATAATTAACAGTCACATTAAAGGCATTTTTGATATTCCAAATTTAAAAAGGGAATCAAAGGATGGTTTAAGAACCTTATTAGATACTTTACAAAAAAACATTCGATCACTCGAAGCTTTAAAACAGCCTGTTAAAAGTTGGGATGCCATTGTAATTTTTGTGGTTACTTCAAAATTAGATTTTTTTACGCGAAGAGAGTGAGAAAATTCACTAAGCAATTACGCATCAACACTGCCTACATATGAGGACTTAATTAAGTTTTTGACGCAGCATTGCCAAACCTTAGAAATGGTTAACTTTAATTTATATTCTGATAAACCTGATGGTACAAAGGGTTTTAAGCAATTGCAATTTTCTCACGTATCTCATGATTCTAAAGTTTGCAATTTTTGTAAGGGTAGTCACTTAATTTATTATTGTCACAGATTTTTAAAACTCCCAGTCGAAAACAGATTAAATGAAGTACGAAAATTACGCCTTTGCACAAAATGTCTTCGTGTAGAACATACGAATAAAGATTGTAAGGGCGAAAATTGCCGGAAATGCAACAAGGGTCATAATAGCTTACTTCATTTAACCAACGAAGACTCAACCAAAGATTCTATTTCTATTCCCGTCGTAGAAAATTTAAACAATATTGAACTTAGTCCCAATGTAGGCGATGAAAGTAAAAATCTAATACTGTCAGGTAATAATGTTGCAGAACCTGAAACTACGTTATTAAATCAAAATGCAAATAATTACATATTACTTTCAACCGCGAATGTAATAATTTATGATAGTTTAGGGATACCTATATTATGCCGTGCGCTGCTGGATTCGGGTAGTCAATCTAACTACATCACAACAGAATTATCAAATAAATTAGGTCTTGAGAAACAAAGCGTTAATATTCCAATTCGTGGAATCAGCAAAAATTTAGTTTACGTTAAATTTTCAACTAAAACGCGAATACATTCCTCTCACGGAAAATATTTTACGGATCTAAAGTTCTTAATTTTGGACAAAATTACGGAAAAATTACCTGCTATGTCTTTTAATCGCGATATTATCGATTTTCCTAGTGATATTAAATTAGCTGATAATAATTTTAATATTTCAAAACCCATAGATATTTTACTTGGGCCCGGAGTTTTTTGGTCACTACTCTGTATAGATCAAATTCATTTGGGCAATGGTATGCCTATAGTTCAAAAAACGCATTTGGGATGGATCATTTCTGGCCCTATAAACTCAAACTTCTCAAAACAAATTGTATGTAATTTAAATACTCTCGTTAGCAACTTTGATCTCGAGCGAAACATAGAACGATTTTGGAAAATCGAGGAAATTTTACCAAACGCGATGCAATCGAAAGAAGAACAGGATTGCGAAAATCATTTTTTAAGTACAACAACACGAGATGAAAAAGGCAAGTTCATCGTTAGTTTGCCTAAACGTGACAATTTTTCCAACTTAGGTGAATCTAGAGATACTGCTTTAAAACAATTTTGCAATCTTGAAAAAAGATTAAACAAAAATCCCTCACTTAAGGCTGAATATAATAAATTTATGCGGGAATATGTTGACTTAGGTCACATGTCTCTGGCTCCTGCGCAATTTAATGATTATAGCACTTCAAATAAAATTTATTATATGCCGCATCACCCGGTTATTAAAAAATCTAGTTTAACTACCAAGTGTCGAGTCGTGTTTAACGCGTCGTGCAAAACTTCTAGCGGTCTTTCTTTAAATAACGTTTTAAAGGTAGGTCCAACCATCCAAGATAAACTTTTTTCTATCATTTGTAGATTTCGTTGTCATAATTACGTCTTTGTTGCCGATGTAGAAAAGATGTATAGGATGGTATAAGTGAAGACTCAGACCGCGATTTACAACGAATTTTTTGGCGTTTCGCCGATACAAGCGAAATTCAAGAATATAGGTTGAATACCGTTACGTATGGCACAGCGCCGGCTTCGTTTTTAGCTATTCGCGCACTTCATCAGATCGCATACGATAATCTGCATATTTATCCGAAAGAATGTAAAATAATCTTAAGGGACTTTTATGTTGATGACCTGATAAGTGGCGCTTCAACCATTGAAGAAGCTAAAGAAATAGAAAATATCATCATGAAACTTTTAGAAGTCGCACATTTTAAACTGCGTAAATGGGCTTCTAATAAAAAAGAAATTATCGAAATATCTGAAACAGACTGTGACTTACCGCAATATTTTATTACCGATGATAAAACAATTAAAACATTAGGGTTGATATGGAATCCCAACGAGGATTCGCTAAGTTACTCTGTCAATTTTGACGATAAAATTCGTAATCGTGTAACTAAAAGATTTATTCTATCTACTGTTTCCCAAATATTTGACCCCCTAGGCCTCATTGGGCCAGTTGTTGTCAGGGCTAAGTTAATTCTGCAACAGTTATGGAGAGAAAAAATCGATTGGGACGACACCGTGCCAATAAGCATATACACAACTTTTATAAAAATTTTCAAAGAAATTTTCGGTTTGAATAATTTAAAAATACCACGTCATACTCGTTCAACGAACTCAGTAGAAGTTACCTTACACGGGTTTTGTGATGCTTCAATGTCTGCTTATGGAGCGTGTATTTATATGGTATCCAAAAACTCAAACGGTAGCGGCTTTGTTGAACTATTTTTGTGCTAAATCCCGCATAGCACCATTAAAAACGGTTACACTTCCTAGACTCGAGCTGTGCGGCGCTCTTTTGCTGGCCAATTTGATGACAAAAGTTATCAATTCATTGTCAATAAATATTTCTAATGTTTATTACTGGACAAATTCAACTATCGTCTTGGCATGGCTAGCGTCCGAACCGAAGAACTTAAATACATTCGTATCCAATCGTGTCGCGAATATCCAAAATAAATCTATTGTTAAAAATTGGAAACATGTAAAATCAACTGATAATCCAGCGGATATCATATCGCGCGGTTCAAGCCCCACGGAATTAAAGATTCTAAATTATGGTGGTCTGGACCTGTGTGGTTACTTAGGGAACCACGTATGTGGCCTACCACAGAAAAAATAGATTTAGAAAATATTCCTGATACGCGACCTAATAAAACCTTGAATTTTTTGTTAAAGACCCCAGACATATTTTTAATTGACAAGTATTCTTCCCTTTCAAAATTACAACGAGTAACTGCTTATATTTTAAGGTTTTCAAAGAACTGTAAAGATAAAAAATTAAAAACAGCAGGTCCTTTAACAATAAATGAATTGGACAATTCGTTTAATGTCTTGTTACGTCTTGCTCAAACACAGGATTTTTGCGATGAAATTTCAGCTCTAAAAAACTTGAAACCCATATCAAAAAAATCCAAAATTTTATCTTTAAACCCTTTTCTTTGTGATAGCATCTTGAGAGTAGGTGGTAGGCTAAGAAATTCGAATTTAAGATATGAGCAAATGCATCCTGCCATACTTTCAAATAAAAATGTATTGTCTATATTATTAATAGAATTTGAGCATAGAAGGCTTTTACATGCTATACCTAAGATGGTACATTGTAGCCTTCGAGATAAAGTTTGGATAATACGTGGTAAAGGTACCGTTAGGCAGGTTATACGTAAATGCCTTCGATGTTTCAAGGTAAATCCTAATATTTTAATTCCAAAAATGGGAAATTTGCCCATCTATCGTGTGAGTCAAGCCTTTCCTTTCCAAAGAGTAGGCATAGATTTTGCCGGCCCGTATTTTTTAAAAGATGGAAAAACGCGGAATCGTATTTTAGTTAAAGCATATTTGTGTGTATTTATTTGCCTTACAACAAAGGCTTCACATTTAGAGCTCGTAGGCGACCTTTCAACAAGGCTTTTTGAATGCACTTAAAAGGTTTGTTTCGAGGAGAAGATTGCCCTCTGATATTTATACGGATAATGGCACAAACTTCGTAGGAGCTGCAAATGAGATCAAGCAGCTAACTAACTTTCTGAGATCTATACCTAATACAGACGTGAGCGAATATTTGGTACAACATAAAATTCACTGGCATTTTATTCCGCCTAGAGCACCTCATTTTGGTGGGCTTTGGGAAGCGGCTGTCAAATCTTGTAAATACCATTTAATACGTATTATGAGCAGAGCCCATTTACATTTTGAGCAATTTAGTACTGTACTCATGCAGGTAGAGGCTATTCTTAATTCCCGTCCTCTATTACCCATATCCGAGAATCCCGACGACCTTGAACCCCTGACACCATCCCATTTCCTGATAGGACGAAAACTTACTTCTTTACCACAACAGGATGTCGAAAATATGCCACTTAATCGACTAACACAATTTGAGCGTCTCCAACAATTAGTGCAGCATTTCTGGACCAGGTGGCATCGAGAATACTTGGGTAGCCTGCAAACTAGAGCTAAGTGAAAATATGATAAGAAGCTTGGCCTGAAGACTGGTATGATGGTGTTGCTGAAGGACGATGCAGTTCCACCACTACAATGGCCTTTGGGTCGAATTATGGAAATCCATCCAGGGTCCGATAATGTGACACGAGTTGTCACAGTCAAAACGTCAAGTGGCACTTATAAGCGTGCATTTTCAAGGTGTGTCCGCTGCCAACTGAAGATGATTTTGAAAATCGTTCCCAGTACGACTTTTCAAGGGGGGCGGTATATGTTGAGTCAGAAACTCAACAACATTTTAAAATAAAGTCTAGATACGAGATAATAATTCGATTATATATATTAATCGCACAAACATGTTAGTCTGCTTTATACAGAATAATGAAAACTTCCGTGAAGCTTCTCAGCTATATTTCAATAAGTTTGTTTGATTATTTATTTACCTTTTGACTTATTTGGGTTTATTTTTTTAAGTATCATTTTAATTTATAGATATCCCGAAAAAAGCTAACCTGATCATTTAATGTTTTCCGAAATAAAGAAAAAAATGGCAGAACAAGGAACGTTGCGTCCCTCCTTACCGCGATTTTCCTTATTATACGTTTTTGGTAGCGGCCGGATAAACGTTCCATGTTCTCATTATTCCCGAAAACATGAAATTACCAGGTTGTCTTCTTTCGGGATATCTATAAATTCAAATGATACTTAAATAAAAAAATAAATCCAATTAAGTTAAAAGGTAAATAAATATTCAAACAAACGTATTGAAATATAGCTGAGAAGCTTCACGGGAATTTTCATTGCTCTGTACAAAGCAGACTAACATGTCAAATTTTTCAAAATATTGATAATTTTCATTTTCAGCCATCGTAAAAAATACACTATTACAGAAAATATAAATTTTGTAAGTGACAGGTCTTGGCAATAAAAAATGATCATTCCATTGCTCTAATAATATCTGCCGACTAATACTTATACCGTTGTTTAAAAGATAATGCTTATACTATACTCATCAAGAGTGTCGTGCAGAGATATATTTTGTGAAATTATGAATTTTAGGCTTATTATTTAAAATATATATCATGTATTATATATTTTTGTAAAGCTTATAAAATTTCCATTCAAACGAAAGAAAAATATACAGGGTGTTCGATTTAAAAAACGAGGAATTTAAAAATGAAAATGATTAGTAAATACAGCAGTAAAAAGCTCGTGCACTTTGTCAAGTTCTGAATTTGACAAAGAGCAGGAGCTTTTACTGTTATAACAGCTTCATTAGGGTCAATAAATTAGCACTTATGCAATTTACACCCTGAGCGGCTCCATAGAGAAATTCTCAATAAACCTACAATTTTCCTGTTATTATAAATCTACATAATGTTGTTATTTAATATTACTTTTGGCAGACGAAAATTTAATAACTCTACAAAATTGATTAATCCATATAATTCACTTACCTTCTCGCACCACTCTTGAAATATTATAAATTCCAAAGCTTTATTTGGTTGGTCCTTTTCTTTCTGTCCTTTATTGATAACGTAAACAAAATCATGGGTCAGTACAAAAGGTACTCGTTCTCGCTTAATTCCAAATTTTTCTTTAAAGTGGCCGAGAATATGGCCAAAGTCTATATGAAATAACTAAAAAAAAATGCAATATATGACTACTGGGCTTAAAACACATACACAATTAAAGATCATGATACAATAAACGGAAGGTATGATACCTAGCCGTCTCAAATTCGTTCGCTCCGCGCAGCGACGTCATTGGGGGATTGGCTTCTATTGAAATGCATACGTTTATAGGTACATAATCATTGTTTTACCTATTCTCCCTATTTATCAAGAAAATTTGTGTTCTGGGTGAAATTAAAAACTAATTATTACATACTAATACTATTTATTTAATAAAAAAACTAATATTCAACATAACTTTTATGATGAATGGATCAAAATAGTTGTATTAAAAACAGCATCTTTTGAAAAACGTAATAAACTTTTACTTTTATCTAAAAAACGTTTACTGAGTATTGGCCAATCGAGAGCAAAAAAAACAGGAAATTGATCACATTATTTTTTCTTAAATAATAATTTTAGTCATTTTAATTTTTTTAGGAATTGTTAAATTTATCAAATCCTGATGGTAGCAAGATCATTAGAGATAGAGTAAAATTAATTTCACACTCCTATCTTAACTTTTCAAGAGCTATCTGACGGTACTAATTGGCAGATGGTACTATGGGTACCAAATCTGGTGCCTCGGTAGGTACCATTGGCAGGTGGTACCATGGGTATCAAATCTGGTACCTCGGTACGTACCATCAGTTAGCACCATCAGATAGCTCTTGGAAAGTGAAGATAGGAATTAGTTTTACTCCATCTTTAATGGTATTCCTGCTACCAATGTGAAAAGAAGCCAAAGTACCGATTTTCAACTGTTTATAGCTGTGAAACTACTAACTCTAGAGGTATAACATCATACATCAAAAATATGCTTAGAATTTTAAGTAGAATCCAAAAATGTAATAAAATATAGGGGGTTTCATTTAAAAAAGTGTAACTTTCTTTGACCACCCTGTATATAAAAAAGTAACGATTAAAAAATACAAAAGGTAAAGATAGTTTTACTAGGAACAACTTTTGTATTTAATTTTTTTTTGCAACCATCATAGTCTTCGAGATAAGGTATAGGCCCGTGTCTTAAACGGGCCACCCTGTACATAGTCATCTTCCTCAAAATGTACTGAGCAAATACGTGCAGAAGTTTTATTAAATTTATCCTTACGAAAACACAGGTGAACCCACTTACTACACATATTTTGTCTTTGGGAAAAGTGAAACACCTTCTTATATTCCTATCAAAGTTTTTGTCTTGGTTATCCACCTTACATCCGTCCACAGCACACCTCATTATTAAACGTTTTTTAATTAAAAATATCAACAAACACCGTCTAAGGAACAGTAACGTCAACAAAATTTAAATATAAAACATACGAATCTCAAATGCAAAGCACACGTTCGTTCATGTTGTAAATGCGCCAAACAACGCTCGCAATGACATCATAGGCGAATCGTCGCTTGCGCGATATCATATCTTACGTTCATTGTATCATGATTAAAGATTATATTTAATTATGATAATCCAAGCAGAAAATCGAATAAAATTTTAGAGCTTGCAATATTGAGATATAAAAGAACAGTAGAATTTTTGACGCTCATAATATTTTTTCACCTAGCCAATATGGTTTCCGAAAAGGGTTTTCCACGGAAAGTGCACGCGTTGATTTAGCCTCAACATGTTTTCTATTGCATGGATAGAAATGAATGTGTGGTAATTTTGTTGTTTGACCTGACCAGGGCCTTCGATAGTGTTGACGCGGGGTCCGTCTCGATAAAATTGGATAGGCTGGGAATCAGGGGAAACATAAATAGTCTGTATAGTTCTCATCTGGCTGTAAGGCCATTTTTCGTTAAAATTGGCTCAGAGCAGTCTGATGTTTATAAAATGGAGATGGGAACTCCGCAGGGGAGTGTTTTAAGCCCACTTATATTTACAGTTTTTAACAATGATCTGCCGGATTTTGTCAAGAGTGGGAAATCGTTTGGGTACTGTGATGACACTACTACTGTTGTCTCTGATCCCGATCCTGAGATTTTGCGTACAAAGGTGCAGGCATGTTTCCAAGAATTAGCTACTTGGTGCCAGAGCAACAAACTGATGCTAAACAATGCTAAAACACAAGTTATAGAAATCTATAACAGGCATAGAACATCCAATAATCTTATTTTTAATTTTGAGGGTCAACAAATTTCATGTTCAGATTCTGTTGGGCTTCTGGGAATAAAAATAGATAAAAATATGAATTGGGGTGAACATATTGATAAAATATGCGCATTCCTTCTTAACCAGTTAAAAATTCAATAAGGAATGACGAACTTATGCAAGTTTACTATAGCTCTGTACATAGTGTGATTGGGTATAACTAACATTGTACTTTGGGGGTAAGTCGAGAGAGGTAGAGAGGGCATTTGTGGCTCAAAAACGCATTGCTCGACTCTTGTTTAATATACCATTCCTGCAGCAAAACTTTTAAAACCAAAAAAATCTTAACAGTTGCTGGAATCTTTATTTTAAATAGCTTAATGATTATATACAAAAACAAACATAAATTTAGGCTAGTGGGAGACCGACATAACTACTATACTAGCGGTCGTAAGAATATAATACTTGCTAAGCACTATCATGAATTTTATAAAAATTCGCCTTTTTACACTGGCGGAAAACTTTTCAACTTATTGCCAAATGAAATCAAACTATGCTCTATATTGGCAGGCTTTAGATTTAGAGTTAGGAAGTTGTGGTTTACCAGTGCTTTCTATACAGTGGGTGAGTTTGAGACCTTTCGCGAAAGTTATGAATAGATGGTTTTTCTTTTCATTATTTTGTATATATACTGAAAAGTGAATTTAATGTTGATATTTCATTGCTGGTACATGTTATTCTGTCAACTAATGTTATTGTCTTGTTTTTTTT
>JAEQML010078742.1:0-12290 GCA_016904865.1 Pissodes strobi | reverse complement strand
ACCAACAAGAACTAACACAAGGCTTACCCAAAATTAAGAAAAAAAAATAAATTAATAAAAAACAAACATAACCTTAAAAAAAGTAAACAAGACATCTGTCACGACCGATAGGAATCGAACCCGCAGCACAGAATCGCGGCGCACAAATGACAAGCAGAACGCCTAACTGCTACACCACCGAGGCGTTGTGAAGGAATTTCACTAGACCGTATGGCTTTTGCATCGAAAAGTTAGTAGGAGCGCTAAACGCTTGTCTCAGCTCATATTTATGATTGTTATTCCACTTTATAGTACGGTGCTATTTTCCTTGAGTACCGAAATCCATGTTTTTCGTATTTGTACTGCTTCCTCTGTTTTATTAAAGTTGTTTGCATGCTTATGGATTTCAATGGCTTTCATGCCAGACTATATAGGGAAGCCATTGAAATCCATAAGCATTCAACAACCAAGGAGATTTAACCTAAAGAGACCCGACAACTCATTCATAAAAATGCGAAAACTTGCATTTAACCTCAATAAATCGCTTGCCCCGCCTCCTTATATTTTTATAAATCACGAACAAAATTTTATTCCGGCCAAATCCTCGCTTGTTGCCCGCCTATGTGAAAGCAAGGACAGTCCATAGGCGTAGACTTTGAAATTGTGAGTTCATCATAATAATAATTTTAATAAAGTAAATACGTTTAATTTTAATTGATGGTATTTATTTCGGGTGCATTATTTAAAATAAATTTATGTTTTATTTAGGGTGTATGGAATTATCAAAGTCGGCGGTTGCTAGATATGGGTTCTGAAGGTTAGTTAACACAAAATAGTTATTTTGCTAATGAATGCGAAAAGTGATTCTTTTCCACATAGCGGAGTTTAGGCATGCAGTCGATTGCGGAAAAGTCACTTTTCGCTGGAAACAAAATTTTTAAAAGGAGCGTATGGAAAATACTTATTTGCTTTCTGCAAACAAATAAGCGCTCGTAATAAAAAGCAAAGAACTTTAAGCTAAAAATGTATTTGAGAAAAAGTATAAAAAGAGTTATTTGTAAAAATCGAGAGATTTTTACAATATGGGACTAATATAATTCAAGGTTAATGGTCGTAGAAAAAATAGTAGGTATATTCACCTCACATTTAACGGCTATTAAGAGCGGAGCATGAGAATACGACATGAGCCGTAGGCAAATGTCATAATGAATGGTCGCTGCAGAATATACTAGTAAGCAGCAAATATTTAAATAAAATTGCCAAAACTTATTTCCTGAATAATTTCAAATTAGAAGACGGAACTTATGAGACACCAAAAATAAAGAGTTTTAGGTATATGTTATAAAGGACATTTATTAAATCTCTGATAATCCCCACCTCTGTACTACTGTATTTTATTTACTCTCTTTGGTAACGTCGACCTTCAAAGCTCTCATTCTATTGGCGCACTACTTTACTACGCGCATACTATAAATATTTTGCGTGTAAAACAAGGCGGAACCAAGAGAAGCGGTATTGTGAGATTGGCATGTAGAAACTTCAGAACCGGTTTTTGATGGATCAAAAATGGAACTCATTATGAAAGAAGTATGTCATTATGGTGACAACATCCAAAAAAACAAATTAATAGGTCTGGTGTCTCGTTTTTTACTAGTTTATTTGCTATTTCCTGGGTCATTTCCAACAGTAACTGGTAAATTTTAAGCTACGTATCGACCTTAGAATGTGACTCCATGTTGGGTGAAAACAAACAACCATTTGTTCCGTCTCTTCTAGGTACAATGTCTTTGCAAACAACTTTAACAAAACAGAGGGAGCATAAAATATGGATTCCGATATTCAAGAGTACCTACCTACGAAAATAGCAACGTACAATAAAGTGGAATCTATGACACCGTCCGTCACAGCTGACTAATCAGATGAGGTCCCGCCCACAGAAGTCAGGCATAAATATGAGCTGAGATCCCGCAGCCGCAGAGCTCCAGTAGTCCGCAAGCAGTAAAAACTGATTGCAACTTCTAAAGATGCCAACCGCTCGTGTTAGCGAAACATCAAGAGAAAAGACAACCGATGACGGCCCAACACCCCGAAAACCCCAGTAAGTATTTCATTTCACTTTCGGTAATTATTGCTTCTAATTCACATATGCAACTGGTAGCATATACCTGCGGACCAAACAAATGAACACCGAAAACTGTATCTTGATATCTTATGTCGAAATTAAAATATCAACCTTGTTGCACTATTTAGGTTATTAAACGACATCACTGATACTAAGCAACACATTACAGTGTGATCTTGGCTTAACATGTGAAAATTATAACAACTTAATTAGATTGTAGTTACTAGTTGAGGGCCACTTCCAAAGTTTTGGGGTAATTATGGGCTGCCTAATTCTTGTTTTAATACATTATCGACCGTGTTTTCAAGGAAAATTTATGGGTCCTTAAAATGCTATTTTGTTTTGTTACTGACTCGTGGTTGATTACAGGTAAGCCGTAAAGATGTCACGTAAATAAAACTGTCGAACACAAGTTTTGGGTAAATTTAATACAAAAAGGAAGGCAACTTAACTCTTCACTTTAAAATGACTAAAGTTTCTTATTCCAGTCCTAGTTTTCGACAGATAGACTGGAAAGTTAGAGGATCTATACCGGATCCTCTATTGGCGATCACAAGTTTTGGGTAATTGTGGCTCAAACATTATAAAATGCTGAATGTAAATAGTGCATAGATTTCTAAACAAAATTTAAAGAACGATGTTTTAATCATGACACAAGCTATTAAAATGAGGATTTTGGTTCATAGGGTATGTGCTGCCACTTGCATGACTGTATACGCCAATGTGAGATTTAATATACCCTATGCGGGAAATTAAAAAATTTGGTAATTCCATGAATTTTCAAAAAATAGATTTTCATTTTTTTACTTCTTCCTCAAAATAATCTTGATAAATCTTGAACAATTTCTAGAGAATTTCGATGTTTTCATTCGTTTACAATATGGTCATGCAAAGCAGATGCTACAAAAGCCATTTGCGAGGCTAGAGACGAATTAAAAATGCATTTTTTGAAAATTAACAGGTCAAAGAAAATTTAGAAAAATCACGACTTAATGCTCTATGTTTGCAAAATGAAATATCAAAGATGGAAACGGGGTTATGCACAGTATTTTGGAAAGATATCGTGGGTCAAGTAAACAAAACTAGAGAAATCCTGCAGAATCCTAGATTGGACGTGAAACAGAGCGCTTTCGGCATAAGCCATCATCAGTGTTACCTGCAAAGTCAGCAAGAGAACCCCGGACCGAATGATGGTAAATGTTTTATGAACATTTTTAAGAATTAGAAATTGATTTAATTGACTTTGTTACATCAATATGTTAAGAAAATATATTAAGATTTGAAAGCGGTTGAAAAAAGATCAATTTTTTTCACTAATAAACTCAAGAATTTACCGCTTCCAAAAAATTACATCATAGTCTCTGTTGATGTATCTAGGTTTTCACCATGGTACCAAAAACTGAGACAGTCCAGCTTGTTGGTGACCTTCTTGCTTTATATAACGTTAATGGTCAACCAAAAATAATTTATTATCTCTCCTCAACCTTTGTTTGCCTCAATATTTTTTTCAATTTAACAATAAATATTACGAACAACCCGATGGCCTGGCAATAGGCAACTGTCTTTCTCCTTTTTTAGCGGATGTTTTCATGAATAATTTGGAAAACATACCCATAGCCACTTCTGATAATTGTAATTTTTCTGGTTCCGTTATGTGGATGATTGTTTTTGCTTCCTGGGCAGCGATGTTCAGGGCATCAATGTTCTTTTGGATAAGTTAGCTACCATCCACCAGTGTATAAAGGTTGCGATTGAACTAGAGACTAATAAAAAACTCAACTTTCTTGAGATTACTGTTCGTAGGACTTTGGACAGTTTCGATTTTTCAATTTATAGAAAGCCTACTTAAACCGATCATACTATGTCTTATCTGTCTCACCATCCTTGGCAACACAAAATGCCAGGTTTCCATTGCTACGTCAATAGGTTACTTAAGGTACCTCTTTTTTGTATGAAATATAACATAACAATTAAACAGATCGTATTTAATAACCATTTTAATTCCAATTCTGTAGTTAATTTAATTATTAAAAGCAAACTCAAAAAACTGAAGACCTTGCCCATAGTCTTTTGAGAACCTCATCTAAAAAATGTCTTTAACACAGCGACCAACAACAAAATTTCCAAAATGATTCGCCATTATGTCAACAATGCTTCTGACTCCTTTAAAAATAGCACTAAATTGCACACCTTTTTAAATAATACAAAGGATAAGATGGATAGTCTCTCAAAGGGCGGAATTTATAAGCTGTTGTGCAATTTCTGTCAGGACTTAAAGTCCGTATCAATTAACATTTTTAGCTCTGCTTTTGGCAAACATTTACACATTCACAACCCTAATTTCAGCCCACACTCGAACTCCAAAATCTTACACAACACTTCGTCAAAATATTTCACTTTTTAGAGGATATCGAAATTAACAACGAACTGCTTCTTAACAATCATAGCTCGAATACTAAAGTTAATCTCAACAGATCATAATAATATATTCTTTTAGACAGGATACTTGTTGATTAATTTTCTTTTGTACTGGGACAGATAAAAGTTATTTTTAAGAAATACTAGTTTTGCAATTAGTAGTTCGTATCTTCATCAAAATTCTGCTATCCGACTGAACAATCGTTTCTTAAAGGATTATTTAATTTACATACTAGAAGTCTATTACATCATGTTTTTAATCACATCGAACTTGGTGTTAGCCTATCTGTATTTTAAGAAGGTATTTTTAATTCTAAAAAATTAAAATAAAAGAATTTCCAAAAACAAATTTTAAATCTAATTCAATTTACACATTAACCTTACATCATTTTTCTAATCTGATCTAGCTTAGTTTCTTTCAGAATCTGTATGAAGGGCTTGAGCCAGCCTTGCCCATCTCCGCAACATTGAATCCGAATACGATAAAAAATTTCTTTTAGTCGTAAAACATCAGCTAAGTAAAAGACAGGGAGAGAGGTTTTGTGGATTGTGCCGGGCTGACCTCTGTTCCTAATATAATTCTCTATTTTACCTAATTAAGTACTTTTTCTTCTTTATTTTCTGGAGTTAATAATAAGATTTAAAATTTAAAATACCGCCATTATTGCCATCGGTTTACTTGTCAATGCTGTCAATAGTGCCACCTTTGGCCTTTGACTTTAAGCCCGAAAAACGTAGTTCAGCCCAAGAATAAGAAACTAGAGAACAATGGTTAGTTCCAAGCAACAGATTTAAAAAAAAATCCGTTTCGGGGTTTACTTCCCACGTTTTTCAGTAATCATCTAATTAAAATACACATAATACGGTAAATTTCTCCTAGTTTAGCAACGGTGTTGTTATATACACTGCATGTAAGCAAGTAAAGCCCGTTTTACAGTTCGCAATTCTTCGTGCAATACGCAATACTCTTGATCAAAGGCATGCGCAGTACAGAAATTTCGTGCAAGTCTCTTGCCAGAAAAAGACATTGCACAAAATCGGTCCGGTTCGATTTTTATTGCAAGTTGCGTGCAATTCTGGGGGAAATATTTGGGGACTTTTTTGTTACCAACTGAAGAAAAGTCCCCAAAAAGACGTCAACTTTTGTATTTTGTATATTTCTTTTTTTCTAATTCCTACTGATTGTCCTGAAGGCCTAGATTATTCTGTTTCATTGTTATTTTGATTTTGCTTTCGATTCTTCTTTATCCAGTCTCTCTCTAATCCAATAATGATACTAATAGAGCAGCAACGTTTTTCTTTTGTTCGCTTCTATGCATCTTTATTACATAAAACCATCGTCAGACAATGATAAAACTAAGAAGTTTACAAACGCAAGCATAAAATCAAATTTTAGTATATTTTTTAAGGTTGATAGTTAACTGAAGTATTGCAATTGCAAATAGAAATTGCAAACTGTAAAACGTTTTGTGATAAAAGTTGCATGCAATGTCTTGCAAGGTCAGAGTATTGCTGCAATACTATTGCAAGAAGAATTGCGAACTGTAAAACGGGCTTAAATATAAGGTCCTTATTTACATGCCCGCGCAAGCGTATTATCACCCAACCCCTATTGTTTTCTCCCTTTCTCCGTGAGGGACTTCTCACTCTATCAGCCTTCTAGGAGTATGATGTTACATTACTATAGTAACAACCTGTGCCTATTCACCGACACCGGTCTAAGCCGCCTTGCGAACCCACTTATCTTAAATTACAATTATTATTATTACTATTTTTTTTCTATTTTGGTATCATAAAGAACTCTTTTCGATACTATTATGATATTAATAAAATTGTTCAATGTCAAGGCTCACTAGCAAAAATTTCGACACCGTTTTGAATGGGATTTCTAATAATACAGACGTCAAAAGTAACAAGATGGCCGTCCAACTTTTGATAGCGACTTGAATAAATTAATGTTTTTCATTAAAAAATGTGCAAAATAGAAGAAATAGTATAAAATACACGTTTTAAAAGACATTTAGCGCACTCGCACGTTAGGAAACTCCCCGCAAGGTCGTTTTCCTAATTTCGTGCTCGTGCGAAAAAATATGGTCTTCTAAAACTAGTATCTTAATATACTATTATTAATTTTAATTACTTATGTACCTATTAATGTCAGTAATAACACAGCTTGGTACGGTATAAGCTGTGGTAATAATTTACCTTTTTCACATCCACATGAAACAAGTATTTTTACAACGGAAGGAAATGCTGGAAGTGTTGTCAAAATTGGGGATAATACTTGTTGAGTATTCGCGTATTGCCAAATATCGGCAGTTGGCTAATCGCAGTAGAGTACGTATGTACTCATATGATGGACTAAAGAGCGGCTATAGAAAAAAAAAACACTTGTACCAATACCTACTTTGATTGTAGGTTAAACACCCGTCAAGAAAAATCAAAATGTTTAGGTTTCCTTACAAAAAGGAGGAATTGTGCAATCGCTGGATAATTAATTCTGGTAATATTTTATGAATAGTTTTATTTGAGGCTAGTCTAGTGAGTTAGATATAATTTGACGCATAACTGTTTATCGATATTTAGAATCGAATTTCTAGGGGTGGCATAATACAATAAGCATGAATTTTCAAAAGTATAACAGCTAGTTTTTCCCCATGACAAACACAATGCGTGAATATAAATTTTCCGCTAGTGTCGTAAGAGAAAATGTTCTTTCCAAAAATTGTAGGTTTTAAGATATTTTTTCTTGACCTTTTATACATCAAAATCTACTTATTATCTGGAGATTGGTAATCTCAGAAAAACACAATTTTTGCTTTAAATAAAAAAATTGTGGAACTTACCAACAGCGATAATAATAATAATAGTAATAATAATAATAATAATAATAATAATAATAACAATAATAATAATAATAATAATAATAATAATAATAATAATAATAATAACAATAATAATAGTAATAATAATAATAATAATAATAATTTTAGTCTGATCGGTCCAATATTTTATTTGATATTGTGTAATTATTTATCTCAAAATATATTATATAGGTAGTCGTGTTTTTGCAAAGTAGTCTACTCTTTAAGACTTGTACTTGTACGTAACAAAATCTATAATGAAGTTAAACAATATTTTTTACAGGGTGTTACAAACTAGGAGATCAAGCGATTAAACAATTATGTTATATGTGTAAAAACTTATGAGAGTAAATCTCGGCAAATGGGACGGAAATGTACAGGGTGTCCCATTTTCGATGATATTACGGGGTATCTCACTTACGAGTAAAGATAGACAGTTGCGGTTTTCGCAATACTGTGCTACTTTTTTGTGAAAAGAACGATGGCAAAAACAAAATTTTCATAGCCCGCTTCGTTTCTGAGATACAGGGCGAAATTGAAAATAATGCATTTTGGGACCCCCCTCGTATCTCTGTTATCCTTTATCATATCGCAAAGCTAAAAAAATGCTCTTATACAGTTTTTGACGTAGAATCCAGTGGCGTGATCAGATTTTTGCTTTGAGCTGTCAATTTTTAGCTATAAATCAAACTTATGTTTTTTTAAATGGAACACCCTGTATATTTTTGTTTCGTTTTATTGGAAATGTTATAAGCTTTATAAAAATATATAATACATTATATGTATTTTAAATAATAAGCCTAAAATCCATAATTTCACAAAATGTGTCTCTATACGACACTCTTGATGAGTATTATAGTATAAGCATTGTCTTTTAAACAACGGTATAAGTATTAGCAGGCAGAGACTATTAAGAAAAACGGAATGGTAATTTTTTATAGGCAAGACCTTTCAGTGGCAAAATTTATATTTTCTGTGTAATATTGTATTTTTTACGATGGCTCAAAATGAAAATTATCAATATTTTTAAAAATATGACATGTTAGTCTGCTTTATACAGAGCAATGAAAACTTCCGTGAAGCTTCTCAGCTATATTCCAATAAGTTTGTTTGAATATTTATTTACCTTTTGACTTATTTGGGTTTATTTTTTAAGTATCATTTTAATTTATAGATATTCCGAAAGAAGGCATCCAGATCTTTTAATGTTTTCCGGAATAAAGAAAAAAATTGGTTGAACAAGGAACGTTGCCTCCGGCCTTACCGCGAATTTCCTTATTATACGTTTTTGGTAGGGGCCGGATAAACGTTCCATGTTCTCTTTATGCCGGAAAAGATTAAATGGCCAGGTTGTCTTCTTTCAGAATATCCATAAATTAAAATGATACTTAAATAAAAAATAAACCCAAATAAGTCAAAAGGTAAATAAATATTCAAACAAACATATTGAATACCTAATAGTTGAGAAGCTTCACGGGAGTTTTCATTGCTCTGTATGAAGCAGACTAACATGTCATATTTTTCAAAATATTCATAATTTTCGTTTTCAACCATCGTAAAAAATACAATATTACACAGAAAATATAAATTTTGCCACTGACAGGTCTTGCCAATAAAAAATTTATCATTCCATTGCTCTGATAATCTCTGCCTACTGATACTTATAACGTTGTTTAAAATATAATGCTTATACTATACTCATCAAGAGTATCGTATAGAGATACATTTTGTGAAATTATGAATTTTAGGCTTATTATTTAAAATACACATCATGTATTATATATTTTTGAAAAGCTTATAAAATTTCCATTCAAACGAAAGAAAAATATACAGGGTGTTCCATTTAAAAAAACATCAGTTTGATTTATAGCTAAAAATTGACAGCTCACAGCAAAAATCTAATCACGCCACTGGATTCTACGTCAAAAACTGTATAAGAGCAAATTTTTAGCTTTGCGATATGTTAAAGGATAACGGAGATACGAGGGGGGTCCCAAAATGCATTATTTTCAATTTCACCCTGTATCTCAGAAACGAAGCGGGCTATGAAAATTTTGTTTATACCATCGTTCTTTTCACAAAAAAGTAGCACAGTATTGCGAAAACCGCAACTCTCTATCTTTACTCGTAAGTGAGATACCCCGTAATATCATCGAAAATGGGACACCCTGTACAAGCGAATGTGACATCATAATAATGCGCAGGGATTAGGTTCTTTCTACCGCCAGAATATAGACATCAATTCCAAATGAGTGGTTGCCTATATTCTGACGCCTGGTGGCATTTTCATGTCGATGATGTTTACAAATCAGTGTCTCGAGTACTAGCAGACTCGCCCAATTTTTTTATTGATAGCTCCTTTGGTTTGGAGATATTTATTTTAAATTTGGCACATATTTTTTTTCTTAAACCGCCATACTTTCTGTATAATTTTGGTCAAAAATATAAAGCGTGAGGGGAAATATCTTTTGTTCTCAAACTTTTTTCTGCGTTTTTTTTGTCTGATAGGGTTTCGGCGGGTTGAAATTGATGGCGATATGTCAGATTATTTAAAAGTAAATTCCAGTGTGCCTCAGGATAGTATCCTAGGACCTCTGCTGTACTCAATTTACACCTCAAATTTTACAAAATTTCTAAATCACTGTAAGCATCATCTTTACGCTGATGGCACCCAACTGTACTTTTCGCTTAGCCCTTCAGCGTTTCAACTTGCACATGATTGCATCAATCATGATTTAAAAGTGTTATATGATGTCTCGAAGAGACATACTCTAAAAATTAATCCAAAAAAAACGTGGCTTTATTATTTTGAGGGGAATCTTTAAGGACTATTATTTTAAATGGACTGAATATATATCAATTAACGGCAACGTAATTCCGTTCCAAAGCAGTGCACGAAATTTAGGTCTAATACTTGATAATAAACTGAGATTTAAAGAGCATATTACATCGAAATTGAAAGTGGCATATGCAACTTTAAAAGTGATTTTTACCCACAGACATTCTATAAATAAAGACACTAAGATTATGCTCTGTGATACTCTGATTCTTTCTTTATTAAACTTTTGTGATAATGTGTATGGTCCTTGCTTAGACAGTTTAGACATAAGAAGAATTAAAAAATTGCAAAATTGTTGTATGCGTCTTATTTTTGGGATAAGGAGTCGACACAGAATTTCCTATAAACTTAAAGAACTGGGATGGATTAATATGCGCGATCGTCGTATACTTTATTCTGCATGTTTCATTTACAAGATTATTAAATACAAATCTCCTGTATATTTATTTCGTAAATTATCTTTTCGAACGGATGTTCATAATTTAAATATTCGACGCAAAACTCTTCTTACCATTCCAACACATCGCAAAGAGATTTTCAAAAGATCGTTTTCATACCGCTCTGCTATAATTGTAAATCAATACAAAATTGGTGATTATTCCGGAAATATTTATGGTTTCAAACGAAAATTGAAAAATGTCTTGTTTTCCTAAGGTTGTCCAAATGAAATATTAGTTTTAAATAGCTGATTCTCCTTGAATTTGATTCTTACTCTATTTCTTCATTCCTTATTCCTTCTTCTTCTCTATTTTTACTACTTCAAAACCATTTTCCAATATAATATAATTTTTTTTTAATTTTCTTGGGTATAGGTTTCATTTAAATATATTTCTTTTTCTAAAACATTGACGTTTCGCCTTTCATAGAAGGCTTTTTCAAAAAGTTTTTATTTTCGGTCATATTCTAAAATACAAAAATAGAAATATCATCAATATGACAAACAATACACATTAACAATGATACATTTGTAAGAACAGATTTTCGTCTTGACACACATGGCAAACAAACATGAAACAATTATGGTTATTTTTTTAAGTCACAAAAATACTTGGAAATATTTACGTTCTGCCAATATAATTCGAAACAGTAAATTAAAATTATCTTATAAGATACGTACCTTGAAACTATTTCCGAGAATGAAGGATTTTTGTATCTTGGAAATTGAAATTGTGTTTTGTGTCTACTTCGTGTTTGTGTAGTGCGGTTGAAGCATTTTTAGTGTATTTGTGTCCATTTAGTCTGCTGTTTAGATATTGTGTAGTCATTCCTTTATATTTCTGGGGGCAATTGGAACATGGTATGGAATATACGACATTTGACTTTTTTTTATTAGGGATTTTACTTTTTAAAGGTGTGTACAGGTTATTTAGTAAGTTATTTCCTTTATGGCAAGTTATGATGTTATGCTTTGATAAAATATGTTTAATTTTTTCTGATAGTGAGTTCGTATATGGCATTGCAATGTATTTTTTCTGTTGGGTTTTTGTTGTTTGTTTTCTAGTTGCGTTTTTATTGTAGGATTTGTTTTTCGGGAAAGTTGTTTGTTTTTAAGATACCTTTAACTTTATTGAGTGTTTCTGGTCGGTATTTTGGGGAGGTTAAATAGATTGCTCTATCTGCTAACCCTATAATTACACTTATTTTTTGATTTTTTGGATGGTGTGAGTTGTAATTTAAATATCTTCCTGACCAGGTGGGTTTTGTATACCAAGCAGTGTCAATAGTATTCTGTTTTAGGTTTCGTATTAAAGTTAAATCTAAAAAGTTGATTTTATTATTATTTTCAGTTTCTTGTGTAAATTGTAGTTTGGGGTGGAATGAGTTAAATTTTTCGAGGATAGTATTTATTTTATTATGAGGGATAGCTGCTAGGCAGTCATCGACGTACCGTTTAAAAAATAATATAAAAATGTCTAGATTTTTTATTACTTCCTCTTCTAAAAACTCCATCACCAGTTGGGCGATTGTTGAAGATATTGGTGAGCCCATTGCGATCCGTCAAGTTGTTGATAAATATCATCTTTAAATTGAAAGTAATTGCAAGTAAGTGTTAAGGTTACTGCTTCAA
>JAEQML010078741.1:0-12290 GCA_016904865.1 Pissodes strobi | reverse complement strand
TAAAAAAATGGCGCAGCAATGTATTTATGTATTGTATGAGGCATATTTTCAAAATAGATATTGCATTTTAATTAATAAAAGATATTTAAAAATGCTTTATTGCCATTAATTTACAAGAATCTCATTGATAAAGCCTGTAACTACAAATACGTTAAATCTATATTTAAGTAAACACGAAATAAATTTCAAAAGAAAAATATACAAAAACATCTTAACAATTAATGCGAATTTAATTTCAATTATAAACTAGAAACAAGCAAAAAGAAACATATTTACAACTGACACAACTCAGAAACTAAATTATAGAAATGTCTTCTGAAACTTTAACATAGTATAAGAAGTACGAGTAGGAATGAAAGAAAAATCTGAAAAAACGATAACTTAATCCAAATATAAGCTTTTTTTAATTTGACTTCCGAATATTAATTTTATTAACTCCTGCTGACTATTAAATGACTAATTTAATTCGCAATCTTTTCTTCCATTTCTAGTCGACGTTCTTCAATTGCCAATCTTTTTCTCCGTTCAAATGAGTCCAGCTCATGCTTTTTCTCTTCGAGCAACTCTTTCCTTTCGGTAATGGCTAGTTCCCTACATCTCAGTTCATAATTGTTTTCATTTTTGTTAGACAAATACTGAAGAGTTTTTGCAGTATACTGGCAGATACTTTTTTACGTTTTGGTGCTATAAAAAGTATAAGTATATATAATATGCAAAAAATGATAATTATTGTTAACACGTAAAATATTTCAAGTATTCCAAAAGCTTTTATCTTAGTTTTCTTTGCATTCTTGCTCGCCTAGAGCTTTTACTCTTTAAGATAAGGATTCTGGTCAATGGACAATTGCCGTGACCAATGTCAATAAATACACTTATCACTCACGATAGAAATAAATACTTATTTGCAATATTTGAGTGTGCCAAAGCTTTTCTTTTTGCTGTAGGGTTGACCTGGGTCAGTTGTAACATTTTTACTAAAAGGGGCTGTACGAACTTTAATATAAGAGATGAAGCAAAACCTGAATATGTACAGTAAAGTATATTCATTTGGCAACAATAGGTCAGCACTTTCATCATTTGAACTCGCAAAATAACTTTTTACTAGAAGTTGAAAAATTAGAGCAAATTGTTACAACTCGACCCAGCCACGGGTCAGCTGTAACACTAGGTGGGGTTAATTGTAACACACATGAAAATAACAATACATTTAATTTTATAAAATATACTGAACAAAAGTATTGTAAAAACGTAATAATAATTTTAAAAATGAAATAAAATTGTTAATACGAAAAAACAAAAACCAAAAAATGAGAGGATTAATTAAGTTATAACTGGAAATATATTTATATTGAAATATAATTGTTACAAAACAGGAACTATTTCAAATATTAGTCAGACTCACAGTTATGACACAAATAAATTACATCTGGCACTGAACCCATTTCTTTCCTGGCTTGCTAGAGTCATAATGTTCTACACATACAAGACAACAATATTCTTCTTCATCAGACGAATCTTCTATCTTTCTGGTCCTTTTTTTCTCCAAAATTTTACTTTTTTTTGTGCTCTTTACAGATATATTAAATTTGTTCTTAACTTTTGGTACTGCCTGTTTGTTCTGCCTTTCTTGTGTTTCCCGTCTTATTGCTTCTTTTTTTTGGGGTGTCCATGTATATAGTCGATTTTCGTTTTTTCTTCTCTTTATTGTTTGTGTTTGTTCGACCAAAGGCTTTGGGATATGGCCTTATAGTTTCCGGCGAAAATACACTCTGGGCGCTTGTTGATAGCAAGGTCAAATCATTTTCAATTAAGGAAGTTGATTGCTCATTAGTCGTTTCATTTACAGAAGATGTAGGTATCTCTGCTCTTGTCTCATCAGATGTTGTTACAGGGCTGTGTTCACCATCTATACTCAGATTTATAGGAGTTATTTCCATGGGTTCAGCAGAGGTATCAGGATTTGGATTTGTCTGATACAAAGGAAGGAGCAAAGTCTAATTCGGTAAAGTTATCTCGATTGAACGCATGAATTCCAGTGTTGATAACCCAGCTTGAATATTGGATTGGGTTAATGCTATAGGAATCGCAGTCGCCACGCTCGGTATATCATAGATTGTCATAGTTTTGCCTGGATTCGGTCGCATCCATGCATCGCTGGCTATATTAATATTCAATGGCCCAAAAACTGACCGGTCCAACGGCTGCGAGTTGTGCGAGCAGTGTGGCGGAAATGAGAGCAATACAATACCGTGCTCCTTGCAAAAGTCCAGGGATTCGATACTGGCATGCGAGGAATGATTGTCCATCAGCAACAAGGCTGTGGTCGGAATAGATGCGTTCGAGTGTTTCTGAAAATGCTTTAGGAACGCTAAAAAGCTTTGATCTTGCATCTATCCTGACGGGTTTGCTGCACCAAAACATCCTACAGGTCGATCCCTCACAAAATGGTCCTGATATCTGACTCGTGGGAATACAAACATGGGCGGCACAGAATTTGTTGGTTTTTGGAATGTGGTGACTCCAGTTTCGTCCGCATTATATGTATCTGTTGCTTCAAAATGGTAACGGTCTAAAACTGTTTGCAAGTTGTCATAAAAGGCGCCAACGCTGGTTCGGTTAAAGCTCGTTGCCCTAGATAAACTTGTAGCTTGCGCTGTCCGAATTGATAGTTCTGGGTTTTACGGAACCAATCTTCTCCCACCATTTGAGTATTATTTTCAGATATCTAGCAGCTGGTGTATGAAGAGCATTTCATATAGTTATAGACTAGACTGGGATTGAGTACTGTTTCAAACATAATTAAAGAAACTTGCTTGCTGCCGGAGCCATCTGAAGAGAACTGGAGGAGGATTGCGCAAGACTTTAAGTTAAGATGGAATTTTCCAAACTGTATAGGGGCAATTGATGGAAAACAGATAAGAATACAAGTGAGTATACAAAAATGTCTACTAAGTATTTTGGCTTACACGGTTAATATAATTTGTTATTATTTCAGGCTCCACTGCATACCGGCTCGGACTATTTTAACACATTGACTGCCCGTCAATCAGCGTGTTGCGTCATGCCACTAAAGTTTTTTTATATAATAAGTTGAAATATGGGAAAATTAGAGTTTCAAATTGGTCCTACTATGGCTTTTTTATTTTTTTCTTAAAAAAACAAAAACGCACCTATCGCGTTGTGGGCACAGGTCATGAGTCAAACCATAGTCGGTGTCCATGACCTCGTTAGGGGCGTTGATCTCAGCTCGATAGGTAAATGAAACAAGATTGACAAACTTTTATTTATTTATGTTCAAAATATAATATACAACGAATAAGATAAAAAATATTATGTTTTTGCCTGGAATACCCTAAAACATGGTGTAAGACAAAGTCCAGGGCCGCCATGACACTGAGGACCATAATACACGGAATCCTTTCTCCGACCATCGTTCGAACAAACATTGCACCTTCTCCTTTTAGACAGTACTCTGGAAGGTGCTGCAGGTTAACCTTAGGTAGGGGATCTGGTGGTAGCGGACCAAACAATTTTCTAATAACATCCAACCTGACAAGACTTCCAGTGTCTTTCTTGTACAAATGGAATTAATTCAGCAACATTATCGGGAATATGAGAATGGCCAATTTCTTTTACCAGATAAGGGTCTTGTGCTCACAAGAATAATATGACAACATTTGATCGCAATGATCAACACCTGCCATCAACTTGTTGTATTCATTTATCATCTTCGGCTTCATCACCATTTGACCACGTTGTGTAGTTACTTCCTCCAGTTGTTCACTAAATTCATTGGAAATAGCTAAAATTTCTCTGCGGTCCTTCTAATTCGTAACACAAATTCCCTCGCTACTGAATTTAATAACCAGCTCGCCCTTCTTCAACTTTTTGGCTACAACTTCTGGAGGGTTTCCTCTTCCAGTTGGTATCAGAGTTCCCGTGACATATGTTTTTTGATTTAATCTATCCTTGGTCAATTTGACGCTTTTATAAAAGTTATCCATGAACACTGAATGTCCAGCTCCCAGACATTCTTCTAGAAGGGATAGTACCACTTTTTCTGTGTGCATAGTTCCATATAATTGAGGATCAGCAGCTTCTGAATACACGATCAATTTCAGTGTTAATCCATTAGGTTCAAACAAGACGTACAACTTTATGCCGAACTTGTGGGGTTTTCCTTTAATATACTGGCGAAATTTTAACCTCCCACGCCATAATACTATAGACTCATCAATCGATAATTTCCTGTTGGGATAATAAATAATCTTCATTCTGTTGTTGAAGAACTACTTTGGGGTTTGGAACCTTCGGCAACATGCACTAAAACAGAGTTTTATCCACAATACCGAAACAGAATATTTGCACTCGACGCGCGTTTCGCTAACCATGTTAGCATCATCAGGAGATGATTAAAACTCAAGTTTTAATCATCTCCTGATGATGCTAACATGGCAGTGAAACCCGGTAATGGCCTCTGGCCCCGGTCGTAAAACTTGCAGTTGGCCCAATAGCCCGGTGGTAAAACTTGCAGTGGACTCGATAGCCCGGTGGTAAAGGTTGCAGTGGAATAGCCCGGTGATAAAAAAAAACCTGTAATAACCCAATACTAATTAGACCAAGCCCCTTACTTCAATGAATAAATTATAGCCCCCCTTGCATATATATTTTTTATAAAACAAATCCCCCAAAAATTATCAATGGATTTTTAGTAACCATCAGCAAATAAACGAAATACAAAAGGTTCAAACAACTTGACTATGAAAAAAAGGTATAAACCACGCCTCAATAATATAAACTTTCCCATATTGTGAACTAATTAAAATCATTAATTAAATATCACCCTGTCGTAAGTTTGAACTTGAACTTGAAAAATGTTATATAAACATTCACTGTTAATTATAAACAACTTAAGCGGTCGACGGGAGCGACTTTAATCCTTAATGATGCAGCCATCAGCATTTTGTAACATATAAATACGCAGGCAAACGCCAAGTTAATCAGGCTTTCGGGTCTCTCAAACCGCTCAGTCTAGTTGCGGGGCAGTACACAGGTACGTGCACTTCTAGCTGTTCTATCCCACAACCCCCATAACTGAGAACACTTATGCACAGGTATAAGGTTGTCAGGTCCTTACCAAACCTGGATGAACGTATGCACAGGTATACGGCATTTAGGGGCTACTAAAAGTATAAGAGAAAGTCGAATTTGTGAAGTATCAGAACTTCCGGTAAAGAGATAGTTTTTGGGGAGTTTTAAAAAGTAGTGAAGGTCCCTTAGCAATTTGTGATAAACTTAAAAGACTTACCTTATAAATATCAGAACAAATACCTAAATAAAAGACAACCCGCTCACATAAACTTTATTAATAAAGTAGTGACGTCACTATGCCAAATAAACTTTAAAATAAGCCACCCTCGCTTGCCAAGTGATTTAATTTGTGCGTCGTGACACTCATAATTCATCTACGTCACATCTAAAATAGTGACGCCAAGCAATTTAGTGTTAATTGGGCCTAGTGCCGCCATCTTAACGAATCTACGTCACAACTACAGTAATAACTTAAATTAAACATCAAAATCAAGTAAATCATTAAATAATTAAACATTTAATAAACGCAGGCTAGGTCAGTTTAGCTATTGCATAAAATCTAAGCACATATTTGTTCGAATCACGCGCCGAGGTACGGCCAAGTGCTGCCATCTACAGGCGGTCTGCGACACCAAAGACAGAGTACGGACACGTGCTGCATCCATGGACGCTCGCCGAAGTACGGGCGGTCGACATCGCAAGCGTCATCTAGGGGTCCTTGTTCATACCTGGAACAAAGAAAGAAAGAAGGTAACTACGTTGTGGGAGAAACTAAAGGAAACCATGGAGCAAGCAGAAGAAACAAATGAAGAGGACGAAGAGAGGAAAAATATAATTATATGGAGCAAGTACTCAAGTAAAAGAAAAATTTAAGCAACTAAGAAAAAAACAAAAACTGGGAGAGACCCGAAGCTTCAAAATGTAAATAGTGTATATATAAAACCCAAGTGCTCATAGAAAATGATATATACAAGGCACTTAGGAGGTTAAAATATAAATAAGAAAAATATTTATTGAAACATAGCATAATATAAGCTCGAGTGTTAACAAGTTAAATATATAAATAAAAACACTTAGGATGTTAATAAACTGAATATAGAATAATAAACATTATATAATATAATAGGACATTGAAGGATTTATGAAGAATGAATTAGGTGAATATTAGCGAGAAGAGTAGTAAACTATGTATGCAAATGAAATAGGTGAAGCAAATGTGAAGATATATACAGTAAAGCACAAGTAAATGTGAGTTGCCACTAAAATTGTGTATTGAAAGTATATACAGGAGGAATATATGTGTATACGAGGAAGCATTATAAAATAAAGTGTTCTCCAGCCTAAATAAAATTGCAACGACGGATGGTCTAAAAGATAACGTCACAGCAAAAAATGTAGGCATGGAAAAGTTGAGCATATTGGTACTGAAGTAGCTACGCTGACGTTCAAGGAAGTCGAGCAAATATTTTGGTACCAGAGAAGCTCAAAGGCAAAGTACCCAGGTGAAATGTTACATAAGCAAGAAATGTTTACGTAAAGCATGAAGAATATAGAAGAAGCATACATAAGTTGAAAAGTTGTTTATGTAAAGTGAGAAGAAATATAGAAGATCTTTTTGAGAAGAGAAGAAGCGTACATAGTGAGGAAATATGTAAGCAATAGGTGTTTATGTAAAGCATAATAAGGTGTTTATGTAAAGCTAATAAAGTGAAATAATGGAGAAATATATAAGCAAAAGATGTTTATATAATGTGTGAGAGCATACGTGGATGTATAAATAATAATATAATGTTTCTCTGTCCTATACAATTTACATAAAGCTAGTCACGTAATGAAGCATAGATACATAGCATAAAATAGTTACAATGCCCTATATTTTTTACATAAAGCTAGCACAGATATACATAGCGTGCCTATATACATTTAAAGTAAGCCTTGAGTAAGGAAAACTTAAGATATGGAAAGTAAATATAAGAAACATAGAATAAAATAAATATATGGGAAAATGTATATGTAAGCGAACCAAGAAGTGTATAGAAAAGCAGTAAGAAATTGTAAATAATGTATATATAACCTTACCTTGAGAACATGCCGCATGGATCACAATCCAGGACCAGTCAGGAGCCATTGGAAAGCACCAATCGAGTCCATACAGGACTTAGCCATTCGAACAATCACTAGCAGAAGTATCCCCATTCTTCGACTAGGGATTTCTAGAAGATAAAAAAGTATAAGAAATTGTAATATATGAATGAAATACCTGCAGCAGTAGACAACCAATTAGATAATTTAAAAAATAATTCAATAATAACAAACCTTAGATCAAATCTTGCCAAGTATCTAATATTGCCAAAAATCATATTCACGAGACTTATATTTGATTGTATTCTTTGGCCCATCCAATGCCAACACACGAAGAAGCAAATCAAGTCGACACCATTTTACCACGTATTTCAAGGAACAAAGAACCGAGAACCGACTACAAGACTACGGCAGACAGCATTGCAAAAGAAGACCGCTACAAGCACCATCTACCAGTATTTGCGTAAACAAGCAGTCCGTAACACAAAAGCAAACTACTTTAAGCGAACGTCCGACAGCGCAGGAATCTGCAAACAATGACATATCCATAGAAAAATTGAGACATATCCACGGAAGCGTAACGTATAGTTTTCGTTTATTAAATTAATTTACATCATGGTTAATTGGTTACGGTAATAATAGAAATGTAATTTTAATATCATTATTATAAAGTGACACAAGATCGCATTGCAAGCCAATAACTTGAGAAAATAATAAGATTCGTAAAGATATATGATATGTTGCAAAGATACTTCATCACTTTAAGCAAAGCTAGCATGTTGAATCATAGAAAAATATTGTTGAATTGAGTCAGCAAATAAAATAAATTGAGTGATTTGATATACCAATGTCAACAAGGTTTGGATAGGTCAAGAAATATAACTGAGTCAATAAACTGTTATAATGCTGTTAGCAAATATTTTATACTACGGACAGTCTATATACTATATAGTTTTGATAAATTTGTAAATAATGGATTTAAAAATAAGAATTAAAACACAATGGTTAAATAGAATTGATTTGATTTTTATTCTAGCAAGAAATAAGTTTAACATACCGTAATATTGTTAATATAGGATAGGTAATTTATTTTTAGACAGGACCGCAATGAGTTGCTTTTTAATACCATGGGAAAAAATTAATTATCTTTATAGATATACCCCATTAACAGACCTTTTCCCAAAAAACTAACAGCTATAAAGACAATGAATTAATGTCACCTTTGTTGGGATGGACGCGTCTTAATAGAGGAGATATCCTATGAAAGGCAATTTATTGTCCATAGACATAAAAACCTAGTTTTAAAAATGGTATTATCAGCCAGTATAAAAAGAAAGCAATGTTCTCAAAACGGATAGGTTTGCACTAGATATAAGGTATAATAGATCAATAAACTTAAAGAAATCAAATTGAGAGAGGTCTTATCATAGAATAAGCTAAAGACAGAACCGTATTTAAATAATACATTGGTCACGTACTTGCTTTATTAACACAAACAGAAAACGTTATTGGCCATAGAAGCAAATAAATTTTGTGCATTACGAATATCCCAATAGCTTGGTAGTGTCAAGCACTAATTAGGGACTCAATCACAGATCCCCTAGAAGGGTAGTATTAAACACGATACAAAAAGTTGAGTCACCTAGAACTGCACTAACAGCAAAACGCTTTCTTTATTCCAGGTAGGTAATACTAGAAGAACGAGACATCGGTTTCCGTCAATTTGCCTTTGCCACTTCCACGGAATCAAAGGAGAAAAGGGGAAAAATGGCAGGACCGAGAAATGCCGAACCAGTCGATACGAGTAATAATTCTAAGATGATACACGATTTAGTTCTCGTTTGTTATTGTTATAAAACGACGGCGGAAACCACAATTACCGAGCTAAAATTAAATTTTCCAATAAATAATAGGAAAAATTCCTAACGAAATAAACCTTTAAGAATCCAAATCGACATCAACAATCATGGGAAAATAGCCCATTACTACTATTCAGGGCTACCAACCGAATATAACAAAAGTTACAACATACCACTTGAAAAGATAAATATGAGTATCTCAAAGCAAATCAGTGACCCCAAAAAGTTATCAGCCTGAGATTAGAAGTGAAATATTGAAATCGAAAGTAGAATATGAATTTGACGGATCTAACGAGGCTCAAAGGTAGTTTTATTAACTCAGTTCATAAAAATGCAAAACTGCAAGCAAACATAATTAATGTAATATAAATAAGCAAAGCTAAACTAATATCATTATATCTTATTTTAGTTGTTTGATCAAAACTAAGCGAGCCAAAAGACTACCCACTCACATAACGGCAGTCACAAAGCACTGAAGGACATCATAAGAAAAGGGATGATCAAAATAAGGCCACAACAGTGTTAAAAAAGCTAGTACGCCTATATTATTGACCCTATATAGAATAAAATTAATTTACATTAATAAATGCTGCAACAGGAAGTCCATTAAGCTTATTTACAACAAATCAAATAAATGAATTTATAATTAATTAACCGAAGAGGATAATCTATATATATAAAAATGAATCCCTGTTTCCCTTGGTCACGCCATAACTTGAGAACGACTTTACGGATTTCGTTCATCTTTTTTTTATAAGTTTTCTAATACTCTGTAGAAGGTTCTTACGGAAAGAAAAATTAAGAAAATTGCGCAGAAAATTGAATAATTTCAGAAGAAATAAAAATTGACAGATGTCTGCAACATTGACACTCATAGCGTTTGACAGTTTGCGCGACGTAAATGTCGTTTAACATATGCATCGGTCAGTATCTATTAAGCAAATAATTCATTTATTCATTTCTTAGTGCATACTGCACAGTCGATTCGATCGGAACGTTTATCCAGTTTTCAGTTTGTTCAGTGAGTTTTTTGAGAAGTATTTGTTTATCACTAAACAAATACGAACATTGTTTTCTATAATTTTATCTACATGCTTCCTATCAACACCGCTTGATTTTTGGAACAAATATAAAGATCCTATTGCCTAAGATATATTGCATCAGATGCGCCTTAGAACATCTAATGTAGATTTGCAAATGAACGAAGAAATTCACAATGAAGCATTAATAATTATAATTGAGGACATGTGCTTGATGCTTACCAACAAAAGATTAATACTATTAGGAATGACAACGCCCAACCGCCCAATGCACGACGAATTTAATCAAGAGTTGAGACGCGAAACCCAATACGATTCCGAGGCATTGAGAGAAACCGTTCAAAGAAACGTTCCCCTCTTAAATCAGGACCAAAAATATGCCTACGATACGCTCATGAAAGTACTGAACTATGGAACTGGCGGATTTTTTTTCTTAGATGCTCCCGGTGGAACTGGAAAAACGTTTAATATCATTGATATTGGCAACGATTCGATCGCAAAATGGAATTGCACGCACACTTGCCTCATCAGGTATTTCTGCTACGTTGTTGGAAGGCGGTCGAACAGCTCATTCAGCACTTAAGTTGCCGTTGAACATGCAAACTAATGAAACTCCAACTTGCAACCTTTCGAGGAATTCTGCGATGGCCAAAGTGTTGCAGCAAAGCAAATTTATCGTTTGGGATGGATGCACGATGGCACACAAAAAATATTTAGAGGCATTAGACCGCACGATGCAAGATTTAAAAAACAACCAAAAGCAGTTTGGTGGTGCGATGATTCTATAGGCAGGTGATTTTCGACAAACATTGCCAGTGATTCCACGACCAACGCCAGCAGACGAACTTAATGCATGTTTGAAGTCGTCAATTTTATGGAAATACGTCAAAACACTTAAATTAAATATGAACATGCGAGTCGAATTGCAAAACGACCGATCTGGAGAAGTTTTTTTCCAAACAATTGCTCGACATTGGTAATGGCAAAATTTCCGCTAACACATCGTCTGGATACAATACATTCCCTGCAAATTTTTTTCACTTTACTGAATCAGAGACCGAACTCATCGAGATGGTGTTCCCAAATATTGCTCAAAATTACAAAAATCATGTTTGGTTGAGCGAACGTGTTATATTGGCTGCCAAAAAAACCTTGATGTCCACGAAATAAATTTTCAGATTCAAAATAAGATAGCTGACGAATTGATGACATACAAATCGGTTGATCCCGTTATTAACCAAGATGATGTTGTCAACTATCCAACGGAATATTTAAATTCGCTGGAACTGCTCGGATTATTACCTCATAATCTGCAATTAAAAGTTGGATCGGTAATCATTATGTTGCCGAACATAAACCAGCCACGTCTTTATAATGGCACCCGGCTAGCGGTGAGGAAATTAATGAAAATCGTCATTGAAGCCACAATTGAAAGGGAAGTACAAAGGCGAAGATGTTTTGATTCCATGCATCCCTATGATTCCAAACGACATGCCTATAAACGGCTACAATGTCCAGTACTGCTTGCATTCCAGTGCGGCTTGCAATTTACAATGTCGATAAATAAATCGCAAGGGCAGTCGTTAAGTGTTTGTGGCATCAATCTTGAAAATCCATGTTCCCGTGTCGGAGAACTAACAGTGTTGTGTATCAAAAAGCATTATAATAAACTATGTTTTTGAAATAATTTTTTGGTATTATTTATTCCAGTTGGAATTGAATATTCATAGCAAAGACAGGACAACGTCTGTCGGGTCAGCTAGTACTCAATAATTCTTACCACAAAAAAAAAGCATCTGTTGTTGCTAGATGCAGAATATAAAATAACATTTAAAATCTTTTATAGTGGTAAAATCAGACTGTTACAATTATCATTACTTTGCTGAATAAAATCCAATAGTGTGTTATGGTTTTTAATGCATTTTCTACACTCATTGCTTGTACAATCTTTATTAGCATGAACATTTAGTAGAAAGATGTAATTTTCTAACTTCAATTAATCTTTTATCAATGGAAAGTTTTAAAAATTGTTGAGAGTAATATATTAAATGGTTACTTCTGCCAAAAACTACAAGTTTTGGGGTTTTGTTGTGATAAATTAGCCAAACTTTTGAATCCTCTTTCATTATAAGGTTTCTCAGTTTTTTTAGAATTGTTGAGATCAATCATCTCTGTTAGCACCAGGGGTTCTACTAACCCTAGGATCCTACACAGAGGT
>JAEQML010078740.1:0-12291 GCA_016904865.1 Pissodes strobi | reverse complement strand
CCTTCGCTCGCTTCGCTCGGTACGTGGGCTCAGCAAGGACTAACAAAGTGCTAACCAAAACTAACTTAAGGCTAACTCAAACTAACCCAAAATTAGGAAAAAAAGGTAAGTTAAGAAAAAACAATAAACAAAACATCTGTCGCGACCGACGGGAATCGAAACCGCAGCGCCGGAATGACAGGCAAGAATGCTACCTTCTACACAACCGAGGCGTTGCAGAAACTTTGCTAAAACGGTAAAAGGGACTAACCCAAACTAAATTAAAAATTCGAAAAATGGTCCATTCGAAGAATTACACATTCGAAAAATTGTCGATTTGAAGAATTGTCTTTTCGAAGAACTGTCCATTCGAAGAAATGTCGTTCGAAGAACTGTCGTTCGAATAATTGTTATTCGAAAAACCATCCGGATTCAGCATGCGCCATGCGTGAAGTTTACAGTACCCTTTTAAATTCGTCCCTTCCCTTGATAGGTTGCAAACAGCTGCGAATAGTTATCGCAGGGGTAGACGTAAGTGCCGAATATCTAGATAGCACATCAGATAGAATGGAAATGTAATCAATATTTTATATTTCGGTGATTTTTTATGCGTCAGACGTTTTACGAAAAACTGAATATGTATTCTTTAGTATGTAGTGTATTTTTGCTTCGGTTGAGTATATTTCAGTACTTGTTCAAGTATCAAGTTAATTTTAGAGTGAGTTTTATAACGAATTTTAATTCATGCTCGCATCTACCTGCGATTTCGGGGTTGCTCTTCTAGAACTGGTAAAAATTAAAATAAGTATTAATTGTATTTCATTAGAATTTAAGACAAGTATAGCCAATAATGAAAAACATATTAGGCTTCTTAGGCTCATAAAGTGTGGCAAACTTATTTGGAACAGCGACGTCTGAGAAGCAAAGAGAGGAAAAATGACTTGCAGCCAATCGCCTTGATGCACTTTGTCACGAGGACGAGGGGAACTTGACGTACTTGTTGCCGGATGTATCGGGCAAATAGATATAAATGTCGCAAATTTATTTAAATTGATAATGTGTAAAATAGATTATGAATTAAAGTTGAAGTAATAGTAAAGTTCCAGTTTGGATATTACTTTTTATTTTCAATGAGTTAGTGAGTATATTAAATTATGTGTTTATCTAAATAATAGGTATAAATATTAGTTCTCAAAAAACTACTCGACAACATCGCCAATTTTTTGCCCGCATTCTTTCCGCTGTTCCAGTTATACTTGCCACACTTTACTAAACAAGATCTTATACCGCCGCCTGGATAACGACGCTAAACTCGGTTGATATGGGACATAAACAGTGACAGTACCGTGTTTCCCACTATAGCGTGGGCTCTCATCGCCGTGCCGGCAAATAAACTTTAAATTACGAACAATACGATGGGAATCGTAAAATTAAGAGCCCCTTCACACGAAGATTCTGTATGCGAGATACGCATATCCGAGATACAGAATCGCGGTCGAAAACTTGGACTCCTGCATCGAATTCACGTATTTCTTCAATCGGTACTAAAATAGTCGCAGTGCCGTGCATAGGTTTATCACTATAGCGCGTAGTAAATAATATCTATGACGATTCAATTTATACTGCAAAATATCGTGCGTCTATGATATATTCTCCGTTGCAAAAGTATCCATGTCTGAACACGTCCATATATCGTAATGGTAATTTTGTAAGCGGCATACGCATTCAGCGTCCGGCGACTAAAGTTGCCGGGATGCAGAAATTCGGAATCGCGATTCTGTATGCGTCGCTCGTGCCATGTGAATAGGTCCCTTTGAATGTATGTTTAACCTGTATCTCGGATACGCGAATCTCGCATAGAGTATCCTTGTGTGAAGAGACTCTAATACCTAGCCCTAGTAACATAGACCATCATTATTAAACAAGAAAAATTTTTAAAATAATACCACCTAAATTTACGTTTTTATGTTAAATATCGTTTAAATAATATCCAATTGAAGACTCTTAAGCAACATTACCTGACGCAAATGTGAAATATAAAAGTTAATATTTTTATAACACTATCGAAGGTGCTTTTTTGCTGCTTTGAATTGGACCAAATTCCTGTCGCCCCAAATTCGGACTTTCTCAGATTAATTGTTGTAATCTGCTCCTGTCTGCAGTCATAAGTCTCAGTCGCTGGTAAAGGTTTTTCTGATCTGAATTGGGTGACAAGGGTACTGTCATCTGCAAAATTGTAAACAGGATTATTGGTTTCGGTCAGCAGGTCATTAATATACATGAGAAACAGAGTTGGCGAATTTATTGCGCCCTGAGGCACTACCGCATTAGCGGTGAATTTGTCTGAGATGTGTCCATCAACTGCAACATGCAGAGATCGGTTCTTAAAGAAACGGGCAAGCCAGCTGCAAAAGAGACGCTGCAGTCCGAAGGACGGCAGTTTATTGAGCAATTCGTCATGCCAAACTCGAATGCCTTCGAAATATCTAATGCAATTGCTCGAGATTCTCCATAATTCTCAATTGCCCTACTCCATATATGAGTGACAAAGGCCAATATATCTCCTGTTGGTCTCTATTTGCGAAAGCAGTATTGGTTATCGCTTATTATTCCGTTGGTTTCGAGTTACTTGAGTATTTGCTGATCGACTACACGTTCCATGGCTTTGGAAATAAGTGGAAGCAAGGCAATTGGGCAATTTGGGGGCGTGGCTTTCTTGCCTTTTTTGGGTTACACTTGACCGACTTTCCAAGAAGATGGGTTAATCCATTTCAGGTAAGACGGAGAAAAAAATCTGTAAAAAATGGGTGTTACCGAGGGGGTAACCACTCTGTAAATATGGTGTACAATAGGTTGTAATTGCTCGTAATTTTTTGTAATTTTTGTAATTATTTGAAATTTTTTGTAATTTTTGTAATTATTTGAAATTTTTGGTAATTCTTTTTAATTTATTGTAATTATGGTAATTTTCTTTAAATTTTCTTGTAATTTATTGAAATGTTTAGTAATTTTTTGTAATTTAAAAACCTTTAAGGAGACATTTAACCGAATCTTTAACCATGCTAAAAATTTAAACAGTATTTATAGATTTTATTAAATTTTTAAAAAATATCGATAGTCAATACCAAAGTCAATAACTATATTATGAATATTTATGTAAAAAAAATATTTGCCCACCGCTAACGGCCAAATAGCCGAGGAAACTCGTGGTAAATAATGACCGACGAGCAGAAGGTCACATATAGCCACGGCACCCCCAGAAATGTTGGCTGACATATTCTATTAGTTGTTCGTGTAATTTGATTTAACTAGACAAAACTAACCCAATGTAGCCCAATATAGGTCACGTTTGGTTAGTTTGGGTTAGTTCTTTCTAGTTAAAACAAATTATTTTAGAAGATATGTCAATCATCACGGAAGCATTCCGATTGGCTAATAATTTTACAGAAATATTGTTCATAAGGCTAATGAGTGCGACAAGGAGTATTAGACCCTCGTGTGAACAATATTTCTGTAAATTCCGGGATTGATATTCAAAATAGACCCATCAAACCTTATATCACTGAAATCGTCTCCCTGCGACCTTTGCCATGAAAATATAATATACGGGGTGTTCCATTTAAAAAGAACACAACTTGTAATTTTTTGACAGTTTTGCGATGCTCATTGGTTTAATCTGATGACAGATCCTGGCAATTCAAGAAAACCCCTAGATTATTACTCGTTGCTATAATTGATATTTGAAATTTTGGATGTTGCCAGAAATATTTTGTGAAGTGTAGTTAACCCTGTAAGGCTGAAATTACCAATTTCCTGTTACTTAGTACTAACACTAACAGCTGGATAATTTCCATAGGAGCAATAATAATTATTGTTGCATCATTGAAAATTCTAGAAATGTCTTATTATTTAATTTCATAAATATTGTTTGTGCTTTTCTTATGTGTACTGATAAACTGATACCATATAAATTTAATTGCAGATAAAACAGATAAAAAAAATGTAAGAAATTTTTCTGGATTGTCTTAAATTTCTATACGCATATCCAGAAGCACCTAAAGTCCAAAGATGATTTAAATTTAGGACCCCAATCAAAACAGAAGTTTTCCCAAAAATCAATCAAGTCTTTTTGTACTCAAAATAATATGCATTCGACTCCTCATTCTAATGTGTCCACTCCTGGAACATCTGGAACCGCATCTGCAACTAAAAAACGACCATATCTAACCCGAGCAAAATGCACTCTCTCCTGAAATAACCGAGGAAATAACTATGAATTCTCGATCTGAATCTGAAAATGCCGAAAACTCAAATACCAATCTGGATTTTCCTTAGAATGTTTTCCGCAGATTATATTTCAGAACGTAGCCCTGTGAAGGATCAGGTTGAAGAGCCGGAAAAGTGGAAACTGGAGAAATATTCTGGTAGATCAAGATCCAGGAGAAATCGAGAAAGACTTTCAGAGGGGTATCAAGATATAATAACCAATTACTGTGAACCTGTCGACAAGATAACAAACCTTATAAAAGAAAACGAAAATTTAAAACAAATGTTACTGAGCCAAGTAAATTTGACGAATGACTGTGCAAACAACATGGAAGTATTAGGGGACAACCAAGTCTCATATTTAAATAGATATTCTTTACAAGCCTGTAATTAAAAATTCTAAAAATAAGTCGAAGCAAGGTAATCGGTATGACAAAAAATTGAAAAAAACTCTGTACCTACTTGTTTTTGGTGGGCGGAAAACTTCTGTATGAAACAGTTTATGCCAATTTTCAGAACTCAAGATCATCAATTACAACTTTAAGAAGATTATTGGGAGATGAAATTATAGAAGAAGGTTTACTAAGAATAAATGAGTTGGCAAAATTTCTAGATAGCCGTGGTCTTCCAAAGGTAGTCTGGATAAGCGAAGATGGGACCAAAATTACTTCAAAAGTGGAATACGAACCCAAGATAAACAAAGTTGTTGATTTTGTAATACCCCTACAAAATGGCATTCCAAAGGAAAATTATTATTTAGCAACTTCTGCTGCAAAAATGCAAATCTACTTTCAATCAGAGAATAGGGCAGATTATGCATAATTATGTAATGATGGCCCAATGTCCAGTGGATAAAACCCCCCTTTCTGTTTGGGATTGTTTGGAACTGAAAATAGATTTACAAATCAAGATGTACTTAATCGGTGGAAATTTATTCATACATACATTTTTATATAACTGTATGGATATGCAAAATTTAAATCTTCCATTATCAACTAACCGAAAAAAAAAAGATTTGTGGCACCAACTAGTCTTCGGTCTCGACGAGACTAGTCTAGGTCTCGTCTCGTCTCGTCTCAAAATTCGAGACCGATACCGAGACGAGACTAGGAATTATAATAACTCAAGGTTCGAGACCGAGAGTCTCGTCACGTCAGTCTCGTGTCTCGAGTGTTGAAATAAAAATAATTTATAAGTAGGATAGTACGAAAATAATGGTTTGTTTTTTTAAATTATACGTAACATTTAAAAAATATTTAAGTACACGAAAATCACAGAAATCTAGGAAAGTATGTAGGTATATAAGGTACAATTTACTAGTTGCCTACCTTTATTTATGAATAACCGAAAAAAAAAATCAAAACAGGTCTTATATAGTTTATAATAATTTCAAATTCACCCACCCGCCGGGGATTTACCTAAAAACTATAGACTAGCCAGAGAAGCGTTACTACTATGCATTTTTTTATTATTTTAATATGTTTTTAGTTTAATTTTTCTTATAAAAAAGGTAGTTTACTTACATAGGTAGGTATGTTTTTAAGCAAAACCTTATCCTTTCAAACAGAAACCTTCACTTGCAGCCAATATCCAATAATCTTTCTGCACTATGCCAGGTTTATTTACAATCATTTATATTTTTTGCTCAGGAATGCGCCTCGTGAAGGGGTTCTTAGGTTTACTTTGGAAAATATAAATTATTATATAGAATAGACTATTCTGACTACAGTGACTACTCTACTCTCTGATTTCTTTTTTACTTGCCAACCTCCCTACCAATTTTGTTATCTCTATAAAAATTTTTTTGTGACTTTGTTGTTTAAATTAATTTTGCTTAAAACAATCGACACTGTGAGGTTATTAAAATTATTTATCTGAAAAAACCCAAAAAATCTAATTATTATTTATTAACGTGATAATATCCCAAAATAGGTCGAATTTATAAGACGGATTCTTGGGAGGGTTTAAAAAAAAGAGAATTTTTTTTTGAAGTGCACTAGACTCACGGCGAGGCCGAGACCAAGACCGAGACCACAAAATGTCTAGTCTCGGCGAGACCGAGACGAGACTCGAAGACTCGAGACTTTGCGAGACCTAGACCGATACTTCAATAGTCTTGTCTCGTCTCGGCGAGACCGAAGCACTACTACCAACTTTTATTCAGAAATTTGTCACAATAAGAAAGAAGCTTGTATAGAAAATTATTCTCTACAAGATGGTAAATAAGATGTAAAATCATTCCCTTTTGCGAGAAAAATTGATTTGAAATTTTAAATAATTTTTTGTAATTGTGGTAATTTTTTGTAATTTTTGTAATTTTTTGTAATTTTCTAGAATTTTTTGTAATTTCCTGGAATTTTTTATAATTTCCTGGAATTTTTGTAATTTTTTGGAATTGTTTGTAATTTTCTGGAATTTTTTGTAAATAATAATTTTGGTGTACACTATTTTTGGAAGTGGTTACCCCCTCGGGTGTTACTTGGTTGGCGTAGTTCTTTAGCACGATGGCTGGTATTCCATCCGGTTCTGATGCCTTTTGCGTATCTCGCTATTTGAGGATTTTACGAATGTCGCGATGCCGATGGTCAGACTTGACTTCTGCTATGCTTAAGGTAGAGTGCGATGAAAAAATTTTGGCGTGCTTGTTTGATTTTTTCCTTAGCTGTTGTCGCCGTGAGGTCACGTTCGTCTGTAAAAAGTTGGAGAGAAGTTTTGTAAAGTTATTACTTATTATTATTACTTACCGACCAGATATTCCTGGAGACACTGGGGCATTGCAAATGCTTATTCCTGGTCCGTTGATTACATTCATCCTTAGTTTCGTCAATCACACGTTTCCACTCATTTCTCGCTTCGGCAAAATAATTGCGACTTTCAGCGGTCTGATTTTGCTCTAGTACTTCTAGGCTTGCTCTTTCCTACTTCGGCTCTTTTGCATCTTCTATCGAACCAGGCCTTTGCCTTTGACCTTAACGTGATAGAATTTGGGATGGGATTTGGGATTCCTGAGGAGATTGCTCGCGTGATCTCTTTGCAACAGACTGACTGGTCGTCAGTGCCAAAGCAGACGTCTAGCCAAGGAAAATCTAGGTAGAACTCTCTTATATCTCCCAGTTTGCACAATTGTAATGCCAGATTTTACGAGGCAATGGTGGATCCTTCTATAGAAGTGGTAGTATACTAACAGATGTAACAAGTTTGTGGTTGGAAGTACCTAAAGGTGGACCAACTGTAATTATGTACTGGTCAGGATTTGTGGTTAAAAAAGATCCAGGAAGGCGGCAAATTCGCCCTTCTCTGAAATCCGAATTGGTTTGACTACAAGCTGAGTAAGCCCGCAGCTGATGACAAATGCTTCAGCTTCTCTACCTACGTTTTAGGTCTTGTTGCTATGTGTGAGCCAGTTGCTGTTATAGGCATTGAAATATCCTAGAACGATAACTTTTAAATTGAGGTGGTCGACCTGTATTGAATCAAAAGTTGTAGCTAGTGTTGTAAAAAAGGTTTGGTAGGCTCTATCACTCAGGGGGCCATAGATACAGCATATTATGAACTTGGTTAATGCCTTGGCAGTGAACTTGAGTCACATGACGTGAAAGTTGTTTAGTTCGAGTGTTTCCTCACGGTGACACGAAAGGTCGCTTCGGGAAAAAATCATATTCCGAACTCATGTCTACATCGTGAATGTAGGTCGTAACCATGGTAGGAGTTGTGTAGATGTTGATGTACCCAATCAACATGTGTATTTAGTCTTTTTATGTTGCAGAAATCTATTCTAAATTGGTTCGGCATCCTTGCTGCCTTTGAAACATCGCATGAAGGGCCCCCAAGGCCATCCCGGGTCAAGAGATCAGAATGGCCGGGGAGTTTACCTCCGAAAGTTTTGACGCTAGGAGCATCATCATGTTCCTATATTGCTACTGCGAAACATGGAATCACAAGCGCGGACTCGGAAAATACCACTTATTCACCGCACGATGCGAGTAGGCTTATGCATTTACTACTTAGAGCTGCTTCCATTGGAAGCATTGACCCCAGACTTATTGCTTTGGTGGTTCCTAGTCTGAAAGGGGTGATTAGCTCTAGACTTTGTACCTTGGTGTTCTCCAGCCTGAAGGAAGAAGATGAGATTTGATGGGCCACATTCCGTGGCAACTCGGAATGGGGGGGCCGTCACTCCCCTTAATCAAAATTCTCTCACCAGTTCGACGTTCCTGCCTGCTAATACAGTGCAGTCCCGCTTGTCACAAACTCTCATTGATCAGCTCCAGACTTCGCACTTCGGTGTTTTTCAGCCTGGAAGAGGACGGTTGGATTTGATGAACCACATCCCGTGGCAACTGGGAATATCGGGGGTGTCACTCCCTGTCATCAAACTGCTCTCACCAGTTTGACGTGTCTGCCTGAAACTGAAACAAGGAATTCAAGGCAATCAACAGAATATACTTATTTATTTTCCGCGCGCCTGTACTAAACATGTTGGCTAGTGCAGATTTGCTCTAGGTACACCAATTGTCTAGCATTTGCCATGTGTTCCCAATTTCACGTGACGTGCGATGCGTTGCGACGTCGGCCGAATGACCGAATGACTTGACTAGCATCTAGCCACTTGGAGCTAGCCCTAGCACGACATCTAATAAGCCCAATATATTATTTCACTTCACGCATGACCCTCCACTCGCTTCGCTCGCCAAGTGGGCTCAAAGAACAGGAACTAACCAACCTAACCCAAGGCATGCCCCATGAATGAAGAAAAACCTTTTTCAAACATAACTTAAAAAAAATAGAAACCGACATATATCTATTCAAAATCATGCGCGATTGCGTTTTATGAGTAGCTGTTCGCGTTATTTACCCATGTATATACGGTCCAGAAAATTACTCCCAAGAGGTTTAGTAGTGCAGTGGTCAGACGCTGTGCTCGCGTTCGATTCCCGTCTGTGGCAAGAGATTTTATTTTTTTTAGGTTATGTTTGTTTCTTTTTTGTAAATTTGGGTTAGTTTGGGTTAGTTTTATTTGTTTGCGCTGCATGCACCGAATCTAGGACTGTTTTTCGAATGACAATTTTCCGAAAGACAGTTCTTCGAAGGACAGATTTTCGAATGGACAATTATTCGAATGGATAATTATTCGAACGGATAATTTTTTGAAAAGACAAATATTCGAAAGGACCGATTTTCGAAAATATTAAATTAGAGAAAACATAAAGATAATTTTAACGTAATTTAATTATTATTAGGGCTTTGTATGGACCTTCGCTCGCTTCGCTCGGTACGTGGGCTCAGCAAGGACTAACAAAGTGCTAACCAAAACTAACTTAAGGCTAACTCAAACTAACCCAAAATTAGGAAAAAAAGGTAAGTTAAGAAAAAACAATAAACAAAACATCTGTCGCGACCGACGGGAATCGAAACCGCAGCGCCGGAATGACAGGCAAGAATGCTACCTTCTACACAACCGAGGCGTTGCAGAAACTTTGCTAAAACGGTAAAAGGGACTAACCCAAACTAAATTAAAAATTCGAAAAATGGTCCATTCGAAGAATTACACATTCGAAAAATTGTCGATTTGAAGAATTGTCTTTTCGAAGAACTGTCCATTCGAAGAAATGTCGTTCGAAGAACTGTCGTTCGAATAATTGTTATTCGAAAAACCATCCGGATTCAGCATGCGCCATGCGTGAAGTTTACAGTACCCTTTTAAATTCGTCCCTTCCCTTGATAGGTTGCAAACAGCTGCGAATAGTTATCGCAGGGGTAGACGTAAGTGCCGAATATCTAGATAGCACATCAGATAGAATGGAAATGTAATCAATATTTTATATTTCGGTGATTTTTTATGCGTCAGACGTTTTACGAAAAACTGAATATGTATTCTTTAGTATGTAGTGTATTTTTGCTTCGGTTGAGTATATTTCAGTACTTGTTCAAGTATCAAGTTAATTTTAGAGTGAGTTTTATAACGAATTTTAATTCATGCTCGCATCTACCTGCGATTTCGGGGTTGCTCTTCTAGAACTGGTAAAAATTAAAATAAGTATTAATTGTATTTCATTAGAATTTAAGACAAGTATAGCCAATAATGAAAAACATATTAGGCTTCTTAGGCTCATAAAGTGTGGCAAACTTATTTGGAACAGCGACGTCTGAGAAGCAAAGAGAGGAAAAATGACTTGCAGCCAATCGCCTTGATGCACTTTGTCACGAGGACGAGGGGAACTTGACGTACTTGTTGCCGGATGTATCGGGCAAATAGATATAAATGTCGCAAATTTATTTAAATTGATAATGTGTAAAATAGATTATGAATTAAAGTTGAAGTAATAGTAAAGTTCCAGTTTGGATATTACTTTTTATTTTCAATGAGTTAGTGAGTATATTAAATTATGTGTTTATCTAAATAATAGGTATAAATATTAGTTCTCAAAAAACTACTCGACAACATCGCCAATTTTTTGCCCGCATTCTTTCCGCTGTTCCAGTTATACTTGCCACACTTTACTAAACAAGATCTTATACCGCCGCCTGGATAACGACGCTAAACTCGGTTGATATGGGACATAAACAGTGACAGTACCGTGTTTCCCACTATAGCGTGGGCTCTCATCGCCGTGCCGGCAAATAAACTTTAAATTACGAACAATACGATGGGAATCGTAAAATTAAGAGCCCCTTCACACGAAGATTCTGTATGCGAGATACGCATATCCGAGATACAGAATCGCGGTCGAAAACTTGGACTCCTGCATCGAATTCACGTATTTCTTCAATCGGTACTAAAATAGTCGCAGTGCCGTGCATAGGTTTATCACTATAGCGCGTAGTAAATAATATCTATGACGATTCAATTTATACTGCAAAATATCGTGCGTCTATGATATATTCTCCGTTGCAAAAGTATCCATGTCTGAACACGTCCATATATCGTAATGGTAATTTTGTAAGCGGCATACGCATTCAGCGTCCGGCGACTAAAGTTGCCGGGATGCAGAAATTCGGAATCGCGATTCTGTATGCGTCGCTCGTGCCATGTGAATAGGTCCCTTTGAATGTATGTTTAACCTGTATCTCGGATACGCGAATCTCGCATAGAGTATCCTTGTGTGAAGAGACTCTAATACCTAGCCCTAGTAACATAGACCATCATTATTAAACAAGAAAAATTTTTAAAATAATACCACCTAAATTTACGTTTTTATGTTAAATATCGTTTAAATAATATCCAATTGAAGACTCTTAAGCAACATTACCTGACGCAAATGTGAAATATAAAAGTTAATATTTTTATAACACTATCGAAGGTGCTTTTTTGCTGCTTTGAATTGGACCAAATTCCTGTCGCCCCAAATTCGGACTTTCTCAGATTAATTGTTGTAATCTGCTCCTGTCTGCAGTCATAAGTCTCAGTCGCTGGTAAAGGTTTTTCTGATCTGAATTGGGTGACAAGGGTACTGTCATCTGCAAAATTGTAAACAGGATTATTGGTTTCGGTCAGCAGGTCATTAATATACATGAGAAACAGAGTTGGCGAATTTATTGCGCCCTGAGGCACTACCGCATTAGCGGTGAATTTGTCTGAGATGTGTCCATCAACTGCAACATGCAGAGATCGGTTCTTAAAGAAACGGGCAAGCCAGCTGCAAAAGAGACGCTGCAGTCCGAAGGACGGCAGTTTATTGAGCAATTCGTCATGCCAAACTCGAATGCCTTCGAAATATCTAATGCAATTGCTCGAGATTCTCCATAATTCTCAATTGCCCTACTCCATATATGAGTGACAAAGGCCAATATATCTCCTGTTGGTCTCTATTTGCGAAAGCAGTATTGGTTATCGCTTATTATTCCGTTGGTTTCGAGTTACTTGAGTATTTGCTGATCGACTACACGTTCCATGGCTTTGGAAATAAGTGGAAGCAAGGCAATTGGGCAATTTGGGGGCGTGGCTTTCTTGCCTTTTTTGGGTTACACTTGACCGACTTTCCAAGAAGATGGGTTAATCCATTTCAGGTAAGACGGAGAAAAAAATCTGTAAAAAATGGGTGTTAC
>JAEQML010078735.1:0-12294 GCA_016904865.1 Pissodes strobi | reverse complement strand
AAAATTTTCTGAAGCCGGTCGTCCTGTTCTTTTTGCCTTTTATCTTCCTGGTCTTTTAAAATTTTCTGAAGCCGGTCCTGTTCTGCTTGTCTTTTACGTTCATCTTCTTCCCGATCCGCTTGCCTCTCAGCATTTAAATTTTCCATGAAATCGGCCAACATTTTATTAATTTGCTCCATTTCTGCCGCTTGTTGCCTTGTATTGACCATAGAATGTTATAAACTTTTACCAGAATCCACCAATCAAACGGTCTCGTTGACGTACTTGTACCTCTTCTTTCCTCGAAAAATACTTCGCAAGTCCGGTCCCTTCACAATCCGACTTCTGACACCAAATGTTACGTTTTTCCCGTGGGTTCTTAACAGAATTACAACTTTGCTTATTTTCAACTAATACTCTCTTTATTCACTACCACTGTATACAATTTAACACTCTACTCACACTACTCTTATAACTTTACCACTAATATCTATTCAACACTCAATGATTAACTGAACTGAACTGCACTAACATTCGCCTTAGGTCTGCTTATATATAATCTCAAATCTATCACGAATATTCGGGAAGTATTCCGAGGCCACTCTATATGATTTCGACGAGGCCATCGAGACAATTCCAGCGATCCTGAAACTTCGCGACCGGCGGCCGGGCGATGAGTCATACAGACAAAGCAGCGAGCGGCACGGCGCGGCGGCGGCTAGTTCTATAGGGTAGCACAAAAACGTTCGGACGGTTGTTAGTCGTGACAGTATATTCAAGTTATTGGCACCTTTCGTGTATTTGTTTTATTTGCTGATGGTTACTGAAAATAATTTGATAATTTTGGTGGCGATTTGTTTTGTATAAAAATATATATGCAAGGGGCCTATAATTTCTTCATTGAAGTAAGGGGCTTGGTCTAATTAGTATTGGGTTATTACAGGGTTTTACGACCGGGGCCAGAAGGCATTACAAGGTTTCACGACCGGGTTTCACTACCGGGTTCCACGACCTTTGGCTCACGGTCAGCTCTTTGGGCGAAGGACACTCACTCTCGAGCAGGTGATTATCACCTCAACTGCTGAGCTTGCAGCCTTTCCAGCAGCAGGCCTTCGGATCTAACGGGGTATCGCTCCGATTATTTTATTTTTATTAGCAGTGTTGGTCGAGGTTTAAAATAGCTTTCATAATTTTATTAAATCTTTTGATTTTCGGGCGATTGATTTACTCGTTATAATTATTTTAATATAAAATCTAGCATTGTTGGCCCAGCTCTGCGTTCATTAATTTTATTAATTTATTTATTTACCGGCTGATTGATGCAATTATTGTGGCTTTGCTATTAATTGATAATATTATTATTACCTACCGCATTTATAATTGGTGCAGCTACTAGTTCATGCATTTCGATTTACCTATATGTATTAATCTTAAGTAAACCAAAGTGATCAGTTCGGATAGTAGTGTTAGAATTTTTAGGTGTAAGGCATACACTACCGCGTTAACAACAGAATTGGTCTCAGTACAATCATCATATTGTACCATTATTATTAGTTACTTAAGTTGTTTTGTGGTCATTCCTTTGCTTTTAAATTTCACTGTAAGATTGCTGCTGTTTTAAAATGAAAACAAAGCCAATGGATCGAACTTTAAATTAAGATTGTGTTTTCTTGTTTAATAAAACGTGCCTAACAACCGCGTACAACACCAGCGGTGCTTTTCCAGTTTAGCTGGTAGAACTGGTGGCGCTCACGAACTCCACTCCTGCAGCCGGCTATTGCAAACCCGACTCTCCGGTCTTAGGTTTGTTTTAATTAAAATCTTTTCCTTTTTAAAATTAATAAGAAAATCGTGTTACAATTTTTTTTTAAAAAATTCCTGGGATGTGAACAGTAGAATTATTTTTTACTCAGAAACTGTGAGATACGAGAAAAATGCAAGAAACTTAATTTGCTTAAAATTAATTTTTTTATCAAATAAAATAAGAATTTTGAGTATTAAACAGGTTCGTATTATTGATCTTTGCGAAATTCTAGTATTCGTTACCCGGATCTCCGCCAATGAACTAATTGAGAAGTCCAACATGACCAGAAAATAAAGTGCTCAAACTCTTTATAAAGCTGTGACAAATATTATGCGAGAATGTCGTTTCTCATTAATCGTTGTTAAAAAGAAAAGACGAAAAAAACATTTTTCTCAACACCCTGTATTTTGAAAGCGAAGCGACAAATTTTATACCACATTTAGATAACACATACCACATTAGGAAACACTCTGTATAAGAGATGAATTTTATATGTTTTGCTATATATAATAAATTAATAATCACGTATAACAAAAGAATATAATTTTAAATGGTATCTATATATTACTGGTAATATATCTATTTTAGGTAGATATTGGTATGGCCGCAGATATTGGAACATTACAAAGACTTCCCAAAGTTATAGGATCAGCTAGTCTTGCCAGAGAACTTTGCTACACTTGTAGAAAACTTCCAGCAGCAGAAGCATTGAGCAGTGGTTTAGTATCTAAAGTCTATGATAATAAGGAAGAGTAAGTATATCCTTAGTTCATTCGTTCCTAAGAATGAAGCAGAGGGCCTCTTCGGCCAGTCATGACTTTTTACAACGTTCGCATGCCTTTTTTGCCTTGTCTACGTAACCAGAAAACATTAGAGCAGCATATAATAGTATGAATTTTAAGCTGACATGAATCTAGAGGTGTAAATAAGTGGTTCATAATTATGTTTAATTTTAATTATGATTATGTTTAATTATAATTATTATGATTCAATTTGCATTCACGATAAACTATTTCACGAAGTATAACATCTCCATTATAAATAGGTCTCCTCGATTTTAATTGATAGAAATAATAATAAATTGAATTTATATTTGATCTACATTTATCTTCAAAACGTTAAGTATTCCGTATACTGGGATGGCCAAAGGTTTGGAATAAAATTCATATTTTTGAGCAAGCAATGTTTTTAAAAAAACGCTGAAACACAGCAACTGATTTTGAGTTTTTCACACTTTTTAGCCAAATAAAAAAAAAATCCCAACCCCCTAACTCCCAGTTACCCAACTGTTTTATTTTCATTTAAAGAGATATCTGGATAATCCTTTTTATATTTTATAAATATTTATATATTTCTTAGAAAATGTTTTTAGGATGATACAAAGTGTTATAAATCTAGCAGAAGAAATATCTAAAAAGAGTCCAGTCGCAGTTCAAACTACTAAAGCCAGCTTAGTCTATTCGAGAGATCACAGTGTACAGGAGGGGCTAAATCATATTGTAAGTATGCACATTAGAGATGGGTTTTCATTTAGTTCGGTTCATCAATCTGAAACAAATAAAATATTTAAATGTAAATAACTTTGTGAGAGGCTTACTATAGTATATTAAGAGGGGTGTGTTACAAAGTTTTGGAACTCTTAGATTGAGGCTCAAATCTTATATTAGGGTCTCTTATAAAAACTATTTGCAGACAATTGAATATCATATTAAAAAGGATCCCAAAAAGTTCTGGACAAACGAAAACTTGCCGGTATTCCCAGATACATAGACATACTAGTTGTGTTGAGTTGAATGATCGTCAGAACATATTAAGCTCCTTTGCAGTGTTTCTCAAACAGTCCTTTTCGAATGACACGAATAATAATGCTCTTTAAAATCATTGAGATGCAAACTTTTATGAGAACATCTCAGTATAAATCATTTTTCCGAGGATGTTATTCGAGCTCTTAAAAAAATTAAGCCTAAATTTACCACGCGTCCAGACTTAATTCCAGCATTCCTTGTACAAGACTGTCAACGTGCGTTGGGCAAACCATTTTTAATAGTATTTAACTTGGGTCTAAAAAATCAAACAATCCCTAGTATATGGAAAACCTCCAAAATTGTACCGGTGCACAAGTAGGGCGATAAGTCAAATATCAGTGTTTGTGTGTGTGTGTGAACTATAATACACTGGTTTGTTAACTTTATATGAATCTATTCTTCAAAATAAATCATAACAATAATGAAAATATCTTAACAAAGAAAAGTCTATACTTTTCTTCTGACGTCTAATTTGTTCTTTTGTCTCCTCGGTAACCGCCTCGTCGCATAGCATTGTCAGTCGGTGGCACAACAGGTACAAACATGCCCCCGGCCTTGGAAGGCTCGACTTACAACACGGGTAGAGGGCAAAGCCTAATTAAGGCACTACTAGTTACACCATCAGCAGTCTTCAGATTAGCTACACGTGAGACACCGTCATTTCCTTTAACAAGACTTAAAATTCGGCCTAGTTTCCATTTTGAAGGTGGAAGATTATTGTCTTTGATTAATACTAATTATTGTCCAATCTCAACTGCACCATGGTTTGTTTTCCATTTGGATCTCTGTTATAGCCCGCCAATGTATTCACGACTCCATCTAGCCTAAAAGTCTTCATGCAGCTTTTGATGTAGCTGGTACTGGCTTAAACGGTTTTCTTGAAGATGGTTAACTGAAGGCTCAGGTAAGGCTTCAGTCGATTTTCCGATGAGAAAATGGGCCGGCGCCGGCGAGAGGCAGGTTAAATCATCGGACGGGAGTTTAGCACGGACTCGATGCGAATGATCAACGTTTGGAAATCAAAGAAAATATGCTAGTGCTGCCTAGAACGCGTTTTAAATGTTGTTTAAAACTTTTGATGCCCGCCTCCCATATTCCCCCGAAATGGGGAGAGTTTGTCGGTATAAAATACCATTTGATACCTAACTTAGCCACTTCATTACATATGTCGTTTTCATTGTCATTAAGAAAGTTAAATAGTTCTTGCAAATCACGATTAGCTTTGACGATTTTCGTCACATTATCCAAATAGATTTGGGATGGTTTACCACGTCGACTCATGAATCGATTGAAAGCCAGATATAGGCCAGAACCTTTCTCTAATACTGGACAACAGAAACTGCGGACCAGCATGAAGTAATCGTTTATGTTCGGATGCGAGGATTAGTTTTGTCAAATCATGACTTGATGATAATAAAATCGAAAACTTTTTAGAAAATGGAACATCTGAATTCGTTAGGCGACCCCCGACGCGTAAAATTCCGTCAGTCAATAAATGGATGCAAACTTAATATTTTGCTGTTAGAAGGTAACCGATTACCTTTCTTTAAGATCTCATAATCACCTTGAAATGACTCTTGTTGTGAAACTCTTATTAAAAGGTTCATGCTTTTATTTAACTCGTCTACGGATAGGAAAGAAAAATTTCTGAATTCTGGTTTTACTTTAGTTTCTTATGAATCTTAAAATCCAAGCAAAAGTGCGTTTTAAACGGTTTAAGCCTGAAAATCTGCCAAAACAGAATTCTATCTTTACGCTTTTAATTTCTGGCAATTCGACTTTAGGAGTATCAATATTAGGCCAGTCACGAGGACTACCTGTTAGCCATGTTGGCCCGAGAAACCACATATCTGATTCCATTAACTTCGAAGCGCTTAACCCCCGGGATGCGGGGACATGATTCCACACAAAATTATTTGTAAGGATTTGTATCTCAACTATTCTATTCGCAACAAACGGTTTTAATAGATTTGGTGTTGTTTTTAGCCATTCCAGCACTATGGTCGAATATGACCAACAAGTCACGCCTCTGGGTGTTATCTTCAATGATTTTAAAACTTTAGAAATTAAGTGAGCTAGTATTAAAGCTGCGCATAGCTCCAGTCTAGGCATCGTTAGTGGCTTTACTGGGGCAACTTTTGATTTCGCGCACAGCATATTCGATATGACTGCGCCAGATAAATTTTTTGAAACAATGTTTGGTATCACAGCACCGTAACTTGTGGTACTTGCGTCCGCAAATCCATACATTGAAATATCAACAGGATTCTCTATCACCACGTTTCGCGGAATTTTAATTTCGTTTAATACGTTTAGATCCGATACCCATTCTAACCAGAATTCTCTGACATGTACTTACAGGAACTTCTTGATCCCAAGTCAATTTTTCTGCCCCAAGTTTTGTATAAAATTTTCGCCGTTATAATACAGGGACTTATCAGCCCTAGGGGATCAAAGACAGTGGAAATACGAGATAGAATTACGCGTTTAGTTATATTAATTGAATTCAAGTTATTCGAATTTTGAATTTTATATATAAGTATATCACCATTACAATCCCACGACAAACCTAAGGTTTTATTATTTTGTCCCTTATTAGCTGAAAATTCAAATAAACCAGAAGAGAGTTCCGTATTAAAACCCTTAATAACATCAACATCATTGGATTTCCATTTTCTAAGCTCGAAACCCCTTTTAAGTAAAATTTGCGAAATGTTTTTACAAACATATTGAGCTTCATCTCTGCTATCAACTGATGACAGCAGGTCGTCAACATACATATCATTTCTTATTATCTCAGCAAACTTAGGATGCTCAGTTTCACATTCATTGGCTATTTCATGCAAACAACGTTTGGCCAAGAACGAAGCTGCTGCGGTTCCGTATTTAATTGAAAAGTCTTAATATTATCGTTTGGATCAGATCTCCACAGGATTTTTTGCAACTTGCACTCATCATTATTTATAAACACTTGTCTGTACAGGGTTATCCAACGAGGACTAGACAGGGCGATTTTTTGACTTTCCCTGTACTTTTATAAAAAAAAAACTGAAATAGCCATCTTATGTAATTTTCTCCCGTGAATTCGGATATGTTCAGTAAAAAACAATTGAACATCAAATAAAAGTGCTAGGGGTCATACTGATATTTTTTTAAATGGAACACCCTGTATATTACTAAATTTTTTGGCTCTCTAGAAAAATCTAAACACATTTTGTGTGTAATATCCTATACCTATTTTTAGCTGTTTACCAAATATTGACAGGTGAAAGTCGGGTATTTTGACACTTTGACAGGCTCTTAAATCTAAACCGCACAAGATCAAAGAAAACGGTTTGCACATTCCTATCTTGGGTTTTCATAAGCTATCGAATGATTGTAACTTTGAATTTAACCGGAGGTTTAAAAGTTCCGGTTAATTTTATCCGCAGGTTAAATTCGAAGATACTGGCATTCGATAGTTTATGAAAACTTAAGATAGGCATGTGCAAACCGTTCTCTTTGATTTTGTGCTGTTTAGACTTTAGAGCCTGTCAAAGTGTCAAAATACCCGACTTTCAACTGTCAATATTTGGTAAACAGCTAAAGATAGGTATAGGATATTATACACAAAATGTGTTTAGATTTTTCTAGAGTCCAAAAATGTAGTAAAATACAGGGTGTTCCATTTAAAAAAATATCAAAGTGACCCCTAGCCCTTTTATTTGATGTTCAATTGTTTTTTGCTGAACATATCCGAATTCGCGGGAGAAAATTACATAGGATGGCTATTTCAGTTTTTTTTTTTATAAAAGTACAGGGAAAGTAAAAAATTCGCCTTGTCTAATCCTCGTTGGATAACCCTGTACATCATTTTTATGTCGCTTGAAATCACAACAGAGCGAGTCCTGAACCGCAAAATAATCGACAATAAATCCTGCTGAATAACAGGTCTAGTCATTTGTATGTCATTTAACGATAAACCCGTAGACGTAGGGCACGACGCGTCAAAAACGACCATAAGCTTACTCGTATTACTGGACTCCTTTAACACCCCATGATGAGGCATATAATATTCGGGAAATTCATTTTTTCGATCAGTGATATCGGTCATGTGACCCAGTTGTTCATAAATCCTCAAAAATTGCTTATATAAATCGTATAACTCTATGTTGGCTACTAGCTTTCGCTCTAATGATAAAAAAACGCTGTAACGCAACCTCGCGTGACTGACCAAGAGCTTCTGGAGGTATTTTGAGTGGCAGTGTGACTACGAATCTGCCATCCCCATTAATAAACAAAATTTTTATAAAATGATTTTTGCATGATTGCTCCTCGGCCGACCAAACCCTTTCTAATTCGACCTCCTCAACTTCCCAAAATTCTGCAAGTTGATTCTGTAGCGAAATATTTTTACTTAACTTATCATAGCTGGGTATTTCCATAGGTCCAACTTAAAATATTCCAGAAAGCATCGGCGCCAATTAAAATGTCAATAGGTTGAGGTATATGAAAATCGGGATCAGCTAAACCTAGGTCGGTTGGTATACCAAACTGTTTTACGTCAATATTGCTATATGGCACTATACTCTAAGACGGAAATAATAGTCAGTGACGTCAGTCACTAGTTCGAAAACAGACCAACGTGAGCGGCTTAAAGTAATATTTAATATATAACAATAATATAACAATAAATCTGGTATGAAATGCCGCTTGTTCTAAATGCGGACACAGCTTTCCGACACAAAACGCGCACCGCTGCCAAATTCATTGTGGCCCGTATACGCGCGTTACGCGGAGCATTTGAAGCAGCTGTATTTTAACAGAGGTTCGCGATCGACTGACGTAAATGTACTGATATTTTACGACCGTCGGGCGGAGGTCGCAACGTTGCAACAGTAAACGAGCATGTACCTTGTGAGAGATCTGTTGCATAGTCGCGCTTTCGGGTTTAGGTTATCGTTTTGTTTTAACATTGAAAATGTTTCTGTTTTCCTAAATAGGGCCTCAAATCGTGAAAAAGTGCATGCTACATTTGCCACACATAACGTCGTACGCGTGAGAGATCGTGTTAGCTTGTTTATTTAAACTTAAATTGATTATAACGTATCGGAATCAGTTCTAATGACTAAAATAAATAGGAATTAACTGAAACTAACCGAAAGTTTATTGAACGACTATCCAAAAATAACTAAAAGCACCAAAACGGGCTAAAACATATCGAAATAGATTAAAAATATTGAAGTAAGTTAAAACTAACCCAAATTAACCGAATTTTTGCGACTAACTAAAACTAACCGAAACATTAAAAGTGCTTATAACGTACCGGTTCAAATGACTAAGGTATATTAAAACTAACTGAACTTTACTGAGACTTGACTGAACGACTAACCAATAGTAACTAAAAGCATCAAAACAGGCTAAAACGCATCGAAATAAAATATTGAAGTAAGTTAAAACTAACTTAAATTAACCGAATTTTGGTGACTAACCAAAAACCCTAAAATTGGTTATAGTGTAACGGAACTGGTCCAAATTATTAAAATAAATTGAAATTAACTGAAATTAACCAAAAGTTGATTGAACGACTAACCAAAATGGACCAAAAGTAACCAAAGGGGTTAAAACAAGTTGAAACTAACAATTAACCGAATTTTGGCGACTAACTAAAGTTAACCAAAAACATAAAAATTGGATATAACGTATCGGATCCGGTTCAAATGACTAAGATAAATTAAAACTAACTAAACTTAACCAAAACTAATCAAGAGTAACCAACCAGATTAAGAATAAAATAAGCAACTAACCCAAATTAACCGAGTTTTGCGACAACCTAAATTATTAACCAAAAACGTTTAAATTGTTTTAACGTATCGGAACCGGTTCAAATGACTCAAATAAATTCGAACTTACTAAAAGTAACCGAAAATTCATTGAATAACCAACCAAAGCTAATCAAAAGTAACTGAAAGCACGGGCACGGGCTAAATAATTAAAAATATTGAAGTAACTAATTCAAATTAACCTTATTTTGGTGACTAACCAAAAACACTAAAATTGGTTATAACGTTTTGGAACCGGTTCAAATAACTAAAATAAATTAAAACTAACTGAAATTAGCTGAAAGTTGAGTGAACGACTAATTAAAAGTAACCAAAAGCACCAAAATGGGCTAAAACATATCAGAACAGATTAAATTAAGGTAAGGTGAAACAAACTTGAATTAACCGAATTTTGCCGACTAACTAAAATTAACCATAACGTATCGGAACCGGTTCAAATTACTAAAATAATTTAAAACTAACTAAAGCTAACCGAAAGCTGATTGAATGACTAACCAAAACTAATCACAAGTAACCAAAAGCACCAAAACGGGCCAAAGCGTATCGGAATAGATTGCAAAAATTAAAGTAAGTTAAAACTAACCAAAACGAACCGAATTTTTGCGGCTAACCAAAACTAACCAAAAAGATTAAATTTGATTATAACGTATCGGAGTCAGTTCATATGACTAAAAAAAATTGAGCGAGTCTGCTAGTAGTCGAGACACTGATGTGTAAACATATCCTATAACGGCATCGGTTGTAAAAAAAATTACAGCAGCACGTTGTGTTCCCATGCGATCACCCATCCAAGTACTAACTCCGCTCGACGTTGCTTAACTTCAGTGATCGGACCAGAACTGGCATTTTCAACAGGCTATGGCTGTTGCCTGTACGTTTTAGCTTGGCCATAGAATAAAAATTAGGTTTAATAACCAAGTTTAAAATAATAAAAAATCAACGCGAACGAAGCCCCGGGTAAAAGCTAAAAGTGTCCTATGTTCTTTACTATACTCTTGAAAATATCTGTACAAAATTTCATGATGATCGAAACAGTTTATGCGTGAAAGCGTAAGAAACAAACGATCGCATATATTCGCATCTATAATATTAGTTAGGATTATTTAATAATACTTACTGGCAGCTTCGGAGTGGATTAATTCACTGCACAAAATCGACACGATAATCTAATGCCATCAGGAATAACATCAACATATGGACACAGCCTATTTACCTAGTAATCTTGGGCCGACATCCTTAGATTTGGGAAAGTCAAAACCAAATTTTGCAAATTTTAGATGAGGGCTATGAATCAATATTGTTTTAAACGTCTGGGCATCTGAATAATACCACAGCTTATTCAATAACCAGCTACTCATCTTGCGGCGGCATCATTTGATTTGGGAAAGTCAAGTGAAAATTTTAGAAGAGGGCCATGAGTTAATATTTTTCTAAACGTCTGGGCATCCGAATAAAACTTTTGACAGTTAGTTTAATTTAAAATACGATGTTTTATCGTCTAAAATCCGTTTGAAAACGATTTTAAATGGCAAAATTTTATGAAAATCCGAAATTTCCGGTCGTTTTAGGGCAATAGCCGTAGTTTCGGGCGAACTTGTCGTGGATTTTGAAGGGAATATTCATTTTAAATTCAGTTCGCTTCGTGTCATTACATTGCCTGAAAAATCACGAGACCGTGAAACTGAACTGCTAAGGGCACTGTCAGGATGCATAGTGCCCGACACTACAACTTTCCGATTTCGATAGAGATGAATAGCTGGTTATTGAATAAGCTGTGATAATACTTTCGACAGTTCGTTTAATTTAAAATAATAAAATGCTCTTTTATCTTCTAAAATCCGTTTAAAAACGATTTTCAATGACAAAATTGTATAAAAACCCGAAAATTCGGACTTTTTTAGGACAATAGCCGTGGCTTCGGATGAATTTGTCATGGATTTTGAAGCGAAAATTCATTTTAAATTCAGCCGTCCATCAAAAATAAGTTGTGCTATGGATCAAAATACACTGCGAATATAATAATTAATAAATAATACCTTTGACTGTTCGTTTAATTTAAAATATGCTTTTTTATCATCTAAAATCCATTTAAAATTATTTTAAATGGCAAAATTGTATACAATACCGCCCTAGCGGCTAGAATCGGGTTACAAATTTTCGTCCCATTTGCCGAGATTTACCCTCATACCGCCACGTAAGATGTTTACGCATCAATAAGCTGGAATTAAAGGAAAGTTGTTTGCACGACTAACCAAAAGTGACTAGAAATAGCCAAAACGGGCTAAACAGAATCAGAACAGGTTAAAAATATTACAGTAACGTTATGACTAATTATATATTAATACATTTTCTTATTTAAAAGTGAAGGGTAATTTTTTCGGGTTTCATATCTGCACATTTTTGATGTGTAAACATCTTACGCGGCGGTATGAGGGTAAATCTCGGCAATTTGGATGAAAATGTGTAAACCGATTGTGACATTATAAGCCGTCGCATCGAGGAGCAAGCTAATCCAGGAGGTCCGTGAAGGATTGTTATACAATTTTGCCATTTAAAATCGGTTTTAAACGGATTTTAGACGATATAAAAGCATATTTAAAATTAAACGAACCGTCAAAAGTATTATCCAGATGCCCAGACTTTTAAAACAATATTCAGTCATGGCCCTCTTCTATAATTTTACTTCTATAAGTTTGGTTTTTTTAATGGACGGTTGAATTTAAAATGAATTTTCGCTTCTAGATCCAGGACAAATTTGTCCGAAGCCACGGCTATCGTCCTAAAAGAGTCCGAGTTTTCGGATTTTTATACAATTGTGTCATTTAAAATCGTTTTTAAACGGATTTTAGATGATAAAAAAGCATATTATTATTTTAAGTTAAAC
>JAEQML010078734.1:0-12295 GCA_016904865.1 Pissodes strobi | reverse complement strand
TGTGGATAAAACTCCGTTTTAGAGTATGTTTAGGAAGTCAAATAAAGGTCGATGTGGATTTCACTTTTACTAATAGAAAACTCGTTTCTACTCGTATATTTTCAAAATTGTCAATAATACAGAGAGCCAAAAGAGATATCTGCATATAACAACCAGGATTTATCATGAAGTTATGGCTGGTCTTGTGAGTGGATTTTGATGAATAATACATCCTCTTATTCGCTAAGTTATCATCTCCATACTTCTTAGAATATTGGAGTAATTTAATTTTTTTGAGGAGATATTCTCATTTTATCAATGTACTGCAATTTTCCATAATATTGACAATTTCAAAATACACTAACTGGCAAAGTAATCGAACCACACAAAATTTCGATGAACTTCAATCGCAAATAACTTTGCTGTCATTCTTCAATCAATACTTCACTAAGCCCCTGTAAACTACTTTTACGTAATTTCTTTTAAAACTCCACTTCTGTATAATAAGCAAATTTCGACCAGGTTTGTAGTAAAAGTCATAATTATAATTTAGACAACCGGTGATGTTAAGTTTATGTACAATTTCTCTATATATACATTTATGGTCCTTTACCGAAGTGATATGTCAGTAGTAGGGGTAAGTTCACGCGCCAAAGGAGAAAGTCAACGTTTCTTCACATTCTAGAAAACACTTATTCCCCGGCTCTATGCCAAGTAAGTCGCGGTAGTACGCTCTCCCCGTGGCACACCAGCTATGGAAGATTTGCTCCCTGGCTCTTTCCCAAGTAAGTCGCGATAGTACGCGCTCTCCGTGGCACTCGGCTATGGAAGTTGTTCCCTGATTCGCTCACAAAAAAGACGCCATAATAAGAGTTCCCAGTGGCACTCGGCCATGTAAGTAAATTTACTCGTTACAGTCTCTCTCTGAATAGCGTATTTTATAACCTATTTTATTGCGTGTATTAAAACCCCATTCCCACAAAAGCATCCCTGTCATGCTTTCTTCTTAAATTGAAGTTTTCTCTTACACACTCATACAGTGTGATGTTTGCCAGTGCAAATTACCTACTCTGCAAAAATAAACTCTCGACACCATTGCGTTGCCAACAAGAAGTTATTTATGCATATTACTGCATATTCTCAATTCACTCCAACTTGAGTCATTCTTATTTGCAAGCAGTTGAAGTACATCATATATAGAAGCTAAGGAGAGACTTAGTAAGTGTTTTTAAGTGACTTTCCCTGTGTTGGAAGACAAACTGCTCAACAATTGAACGTTGCTCGTCAATTGGTAAATATATTGTACAGGGTGGGCAAATAAGCGAGGTAAGCGGCTGTATCTCAGCAACTACTAGTCGTAGAGACTTGCGGTATTACCTATTATGTTATTATTATAGTAGCATTAATATTATTTTCATCATTGTTTTGATTATTTTTTACTTTAGTCATGGCATGCTGGACCATAAAAATTCGAAAAGTAATTTGTTTTCCAATGCATGCATTGTTAAAAAATGCTCTTCTGGCAATAACTCCGGAACGCGTGAAGTTATCGATATGCGGTTTAGAGGTTTTTTTTCCTGCAAATTTGATCTACTTTCTGTTTCTGTTAAAATAATGGTATCATTATATTTGAAATTTTGGAGAAAACTTAAAAAAACCATGAACTTTTCAATTGGAGCCCCCCTAGCGGGAGCAACAAATACCAATTTGTCATGGGTATATTTTGTTCTTAATAAGCAAGGTTTCCTCTCTCAAACGAGACCTAGTTTGCTCAAATATATTGAGTCAAATTAAAGTTATAGGCATTTCAATCAGTCAGATTTCTCCCTTCCACAAACAAAAAAAATGCAGAATTTCACGAGGATTACAGTGGTGGTATTCTTTTATCAACTTATAATAGAACAGTTTTGAGTAAAATGCATTTTTCTACCCGACCATAGCTATTGCGCCCCCTAGCGGTCGAGGTATGAACTCGAAAATTATTCCAGTGTTTTCTTTTGGTCACTTTAGTTATTTAATTTTTTACTGCAAGTCTCTACGATTAGTAGTTTCTGAGATACAGCCGCTTACCTCGCTTATTTGCCCACCCTCTACAGGGTGTTCCAACGAGCACTGAACAAGGGCTTATTTTTGAACTTCTCTGTATTTTTGAAACAAACCAAAATAGCCAGTCGATGTATTTTTTTCTGCTAAATTGAAAAATTGAACCAAAAAAACATTTGAACTAAAAACAAAAGACTTACGTCATGGATGAACTGTTTTTTAAACGGAACACCCTATATATTACCACATTTCTGGAATCTCTAGAGAAATCTAAACACATTTCGTGTATAATAACCTATACCTATCCTTAGCTGTTTACGAAATATTGACAATTGAAAGTCGGACATATTGACACTTTGACAGGCTCTAAAATCTAAACCGCAAGAGATCAAAGAAAACGATTTGCACATTCCTATCTTAGGTTTTCATAAGCTATCGAATGACAGTAACTTTGAATTTAACCGGAGGTTTAAAAATTCCGATTAATTTTATCCTCGGGTTAAATTCGGAATTAGTGTCATTTGATAGCTTATGAAAACCTAAGATAGGAATGTGCAAATCGTTTTCTTTGATCTCACTAGAGTCTGTCAAAGTGTCAAAATGCCCGACTTTCAACTGTCAATATTTCGTAAACAGCTAAAGATAGGTATAGGTTATTATACACAAAATGTGTTTAGATTTCTCTAGAGAATCCAAAAATGTAATAATATACAGGGTGTTCCATTTAAGAAACAGTTCATCCATGGCGTAAATATTTTATTTTTGGTTCAAATGTTTTTTTGGTTAAACTTTTGAATTTAGCAGAAAAAATACACCGAATGGCTATTTTGGTTTGTTTTAAAAATACAAGGAAGGTCAAAAATAAGCCCCTGTTTCGTCCTCGTTGGAACACCCTGTACATACAGTGACGGAAACAGAATTTCGTACACCTATTTTTTCCCAATGTGATGTTGGCTTTTGTATACCTAGATCACCTGGAAATACACTTCACTTTTTGACAATAATTTATTATCCGTGTGATCAGATTTGAAAATTATATAATTTCATTTTAACAATGTTTGTGAACTTGAGAAGGCGAGATTAATTGCTTTATTCGAAGGTGTTTCTCTACGAAGAATGGCTGAGCAAGTTGGGAAACCTAGAAGCACTATATAAAGCCTTAGAGCTAAATCAGAAAATACAGAATCATTGGAAAGAAGGGCTGGAAATGGCAGAAAACAAATCAAACGAAAATCAAGATAATGATCGAATAGATTATTGGCAAAACAATCCATTTCAGACAGTAGTAGAAGCACATAACCAAACTAATTTTCCTGGGACATGTAAGAACGGCAAGAAATCGTATAAAGGAAATTCAGAATGAATAAAGAACAAAAAATGGGGTTTACGATGGAATATTTACCGTAAGGTATGGATTTTTAAGGTGCGTACAGACCTGACGCGACGCGCGCGCGACACGCACGCGACGGTCCAAAATTCTTAAGTGTGGACGGGGAGCGCGCGCGGCGCTAGCGCCGCCTGTACGAGGCTACCCGTCTGCTGTCGGTTTTTCGACGGCAGATCAAAGAAAGAGCGAGGTGCAGTGTGGACGGGTAGTAGTAGGAGCGTAGCAATCGCGCGAGAATCAGTGAAAAGTGCACTAGAACTTAGACGCATGGCGCGCGCGTCTCTCTACATGGCTCACAGAAGGCGCGCGAAAAAACCGTGCGCGTCGCGTTCGCGTAGCAGGCGCGCGGTCGGCGCGTCGCGTGGGTGTCGCGCGCGTCTCGTCAGGTCTGTACGCACCTTTAGACTAAGGTAGTATTTACCGATTAGAAGATATTTCAGTGTTATTATAGCGGGCAGATTAGAGTGTACAGGCGACTGCAGAAGTTGAGTTTTAAAAGAAATTACATTTAGTATTGGTTTTTAATATCTTCATTATTCCGAAAGGACCCCGCAGGGAGCTTATGGGAAAGTGGTTCCGGTCAAATTGGCTGAAATTTTGATATGATGTTGTTTTCGAGATCCCGATTAAAAGGTATCATTGCACCAACGAAATCGTTCGAGCGGTTTTGGAGATATTGGCTGCCAAATCCCATTTTGGGGTATGCGGTAAAATAATAAGGTTTAGTATTGAGAGGATACCACAAATTGTAAATGCAGTTTTGTTGTCACTTATATGTTACGAAATGACCATAATTATGCTTAAATTATTGAACACATATACTAGGTGTTAGCGCATAATTGATCTTCTTTATAATTCTTAAAATTAGACATATATTTTCGTGTTAAATTTGACTGCACACAGATTGTAAATAAAATCAGGGCACAAAAAACCGTGCGCAATTGCCAATACGGCAAATTCAGAGTACGGCAGTAACGGTCACGGAGTTTGGTCGCCGATTCGTTTTTCATCCAAGTTTTAGCAGCAAAATTAAGGCCAGTGTTTCAAAATCGTGATAAGGACCTTTGATAGTATCTGCGGAAGTTGATGGATAGAGAAGTTTGAGAAACAAGGGGATCCCCGATAACAAATTCATTGGGAATGTCAAAATAAGCGTGGTAAGTGCCTTGTACTCTTCTTCCATTGCAATTTGTGTGTGTCGGAAACAATTACCTATGGATTTATTTTCTTTCTTGTCATAAATGTGAGCGCGTAGAATATTTTTCCTAACGATACAGTCCACAATTTATTTTCATTTACGTGCTAACACTAGGAACATCAAAAAAGCCATTCTTCACATTGTATGGGGTGTGACAAAAATGAAGCAAAATACTAATAGCTATCTTTTCCGTCAAATAATTATTATTAATAGTACCGGTACAAATGATATTAACTAGATTATATCTAAAAATGTCGTATATATACCAGGTAAGTCAAAAAAGTAATTTTTAACGTACAGGGTGCGTCAACAAAGTTGCAACAACGCTACCAATAGAAAATATACCTATTTCCAAGGGTCATACTTTTCAGATTCCCCCAACAATGATACTTCAATGCTCAGGAATGAATATCAGAGGGATATTCAAGGAATCTGGAACTGGTTTCAACAAAATGACATTTTTGTTGTCGATCGAGGTTACCGCGATATCATACCATTTTTACAAGAATTGGGTATTGAGTGTAGGATGCCTTGCCAACTAAGACCCGGACAGCAACAACTGACTACAGAGGAAGCGAATGCTTCGCGTTTAGTAACTAAAACTCGATGGATTGTGGAAGCTAGCAATGGACATATTCAAACAATTTTTAAGTTTTTCTCAGAAACGATACCAATATCCCATATTACAAACCTAGGGGACGTCTACAGGATCTGTGGTGCTATTATCAACAAATATCGGGAACTTATAGATATAAATAATAAATAAATAAATAAAAACGACTTTTATTATTCAAGAATGAAAACTACATTTTTGGACAGCATTATGCTTCAGTGTGGCGAAGTCTAGCTACAAGCTATTCAACTTAACCACTAGAAGCAAAAAAAAAAAGTAAGTAAACGACAATAAAAGGGTGAAAAATTGAGTGAAAACACTAAAAAGCACTTACATACTATTTAACAATAAGAGACCATACTATGAACCCCGACAAGAACTCACCAAACACACTGGTATTCGTATTCTCATTTACCTTGAGAGTAGGTATATTTTATATTCCCTTTTAAATATGACAAAAGATGTTTTTTCTTTTAAATTAGCTGGCAGCGAATTGTACAACATGATTGCGTTATAAACATAACTTCTTTTGAAAAGAGACGTTCGATGTCTAGGGATCGAAAACACACTATCATTTCGTAGATTATTACGTAATCGGTTGCGATGACGCAGTATAAACTTTGCTTTGAGGGGGGAAGGGTGGTTACCTGTTATAAGCTGATGGGTAAAATTTACCAAATGAAGATTTCTGCGCTGCTCCATATTTAACCAAGCCAATTCTTTTATCTTGTGAGACACATGATCATATCTTCGGAGATTGCAAACAAGTCTGCAGCAATTATTTTGAACTTTTTGAATACGAATTTTGGATTCAAGATCCAGACACGGGCCTTAAATAAAGTCACAGTAGTTAAAATGTGATAACACTAGGCTTTCACATAAATTACGTTTCAAAGTTTTATTTAAGAAGTGTTTATTTGAATACAAAAGCTTAAGGTTAATGAATGCTCTTTGATTTAATTTTTTAACATGTTCACGAAACCTAAGCTCCGTGTCCAAAATGATACCAAGGTTCCTAGTGGAATCTACCACATTTAAAGGAACGGTATTGATTTTTAAAGATATCTGTTGTTTAACTCTAGTTACCCTATTCTTTGCACCAAAAAACAGCGCACAAGACTTGTCTGCATTTAATTTAAGATTATGTTCCAATGACAATTCATAAATATTATTTAATTCGTTATTAATTAATGATTCAGCATTATGAGCATCATCGACATTAATGTGAGCATACAGCTGTGTATCATCAGCGTAGGCCTGAGCACTACAATAAGCTATAGATTTTAAAATACTAGTCGTGTAAATTAAAAATAATAAAGGCCCAAGAACACTACCCTGAGGAACCCCAGACAGAATGCTCGTCTGCGATGAAGTTACTCCGTTAAGATTTATGCTCTGAGATCTCCCATTTAAGTATGATTTTGATAAATTTAAAGCAAGATCGTTAAATCCATAGTATTTAAGCTTGGCTAACATTAATTTATGATCAATAGTGTCAAACGCCTTTGAGACATCTAACAAAACAAGCGCCGTAACCTCACTCACATCACATGCTTCGATTATGTCACTGACTACTGTGGCCAAGGCGGTTGCCGTGGAGTACCCCCTCCTAAATCCGTTTTGAAATTCCGATAAAATCCCATTTACAGTCATAAAATTATAAATTTGTTTGTATAAAATTTTTTCCAAAATTTTTGAAATAGCTGGAAGAATGCTAATACGCGCAAATCAGAGAATTCATCTGAGTTGATTTTTTTAGGCAAAGGTTTACCCACTGCAACACGCCACATTTGAGGAAAATAGCCCTGCTCAATGCCAGAATTAATTATATTTGTAATGCAAGGATCAATAAAGGGGCTGCAATTTTTTAACATCTGTGCAGAAATCTCATCTACGCCATAGGCATTGGAACGCAAATCACGCAAAATACAGCCTACTTCTTCGGGAGTAGCCATAGTAAAACTGAAAGAACTGTGATCTTTGTAGAAATTTGATTCATAGAAATTAATTTGATTTTGACAGTTATTTGATACGGTATGCAAAAAATTGGAAAAATAGGTATTGATTTGTTGAGGATCAGATAAGTGTTCAGGAATTTCAGTCGATTTATTGGTTTTAATATTAAAATCACTTAATGCAGACCACAGTCTTTTAGGATTTTTTTTCTGCCATTAATGAGTCAATGTAAGCTTTCTTTTCCCTGCGGAGACATGTAAGGGCAAAGTTACGGAGGTCCCTGTATCTACCGTGATCAGTTTTTCACTCTTGGTTATTTTAAACTTTTTCAAGGCGATATCGCGTTCCTTCATAATTAATTTTAAGTTTTGCGTGAGCCAAGGAGCCTTGGGCTTAGTAACCCTTATTTCTTTTATTGGGGCATGACAATCATATAATGATAGAATATAGTTATTAAATATTTCAACCTTCCTATCAATATTTCTCTCTCTAAATAATAAGTGCCAAGGAAGCCGTCTCAAATCTGCATCAAATTTTTTTGATCAGAGTTTTCAAAAGATCTCACCCTAATAAATCTTTGTGAAGTTTTTGGCTTAACTATTGAAAAATTGCAAAAGGTGAGACCATGGTCAGAAATATGATTAGTGCCTATAACACGACTGGAAATAACCAACTCTTTGGAAGTGACGAAAATAGAATCGAGTAACTTGCTAGTATTTTTTGTTATTCTTGTCGGCTCATTAATAATTTGACATAAGTTATAGGATTCTAAGCAAGAAGTGACAAGATTATTTGGATTTAAAAAGTCCGTATTAAAGTCTCCCAGGCATATCACCTCATCAAAGCTTGGGCACAAAAATGAAAAAATATTTTCGCAGTCTTCAATAAATGTTTTCATATTTTTATCTTTAGGGCGATAAAGAGTCCCAACTGCTATATTTTGTGACATAACGCTTAACTTTAAAAATAAAAATTCCAAATTATTATTCACATGAAAATTAAATTGTATTGTTTGGCAGGTATATTGATTCTTGACATAAGCTCCCACTCCTCCCCCTCTCCCTACTCTATCATGCCTATAAAAAGTATAACCAGGAATATCAATGACATTAGAGCTAATATCAGTACTTAACCAAGTTTCACTTAACATCAAAACATCGAAATTCTGCTGCTGAACCAAGACCTTAAAATCATGAAAGCCCGTAAACACCGATCTAATATTTAAGTGACCAAACTTCATAAATAATGTTCACTTAAACACGAACCCAAGTTGGTCTAGTATAAGTTTTATAAAAAAAAAATATATATATAATAATAATTTGTATTCCTTTCTATATGCAAGCACTCTTCACTATGCAAGGAACCACAGCACAATTAGCTCATGACATATTGGCAAGTCAAGAGAAATAAACACCCTCCAAAAAAGAGTCGAACAAGAAAATCTTTGATATAGAAATGCCAGCTCCATCTCCACGTTTAGATCAAAATCACGTCCCTGCGTTTCTTCGTCTTCATATGGATTATTTAAGGGGCATTACTAATATTACTATAGGCATATATCAGCTTAATCTTGCTCCTTCCTACAGTCATAATACAACTTAGAGGATACCGGATAACGAACTTGAAATAGATACACTAATGGATAATCAAAATGTAATTAGGTTGCGCATTTACTCGCGCCTCCGCAATGCCATTAAACATCAATTGTTCATTGAATGCAATGCAAGATGCAATTCGAGGTTACTACTGTACTTGTAAATCTGGTGCAAGGACACTAGGGACGTGTGCCCATGTTGCATCAGTTTTGTGGTATCTGGGTTAGTCGCGATACAAGCCACAGTAAAATATCCGGCTACAACCTTATTAGAAACCGTTTTGGATGCTGGTAACAGAAGACATAATGCCAATATTCAAATTGTTCTATAACGGTAAGAATTGTTTAAAGTACAACTACTCTGGTTATTCTTTTTCTATTCAATTCTAATCAAATATATTTTTTTACACAATGCCGTAAATGTTTCCAAGAAATATTTGCTTAATAAGTTGAGAATAATAATATTGATCGATATACTGCTACAGCGCGCTAAAGACAAGAAGTCGGTCTAACAGAAAAGTGTTACTTTTCCTTTCACCTTGTATATTAACAATAATTTTTTTGCCTTCCCTGGTACGTATTTGACATTTTGTTTCTTAATTATTTTCGTGAAGTATAGTATTAATAAAAAATTCGTTGAGAGGAAATAGGTATATTTTCTATTGGTAGCGTTGTTGCAACTTTTTTGACACACCCTGTATGTTAAAAATTACTTTTTTGACTTACCTGGTATATATACGGCATTTTTAGATATATTCTAGTTAATATCATTTGTACCGGTTTACTATTAATAATAATTATTTGACGGAAAAGATTTTTAGTTATATTTTGCTTAATTTTTGTCACACCCTGTACAATGTAAAGAATGGCTATTTTGATGTTCCTAGTATATGTGTTCAATATTTTAAGCATAAATATGGTCATTTCGTAACATATAAGTGACAACAAAACTGCATTTACAATTTGTGGTATCCTTTCAATACTAAGCCTTATTATTTTACCGCATACCCCAAAATGGAATTTGGCAGCCAATATCTCGAAAACTGCTCGAACGATTTCGTTCGTGCAATGATAACTTTTCATCGGGAACTCGAAAACAACATCATATCAAAAATTCAGCCAATTTGACCGGAACCACTTTTCCATAAGCTCCCTGCGGGGTCCTTTGAGGTTTTGATATTTTCTGGATCCCCATAATGATTTTGTTATACCTCCATTATAATTTTAAAATTATCTGCCATATTAAACGCGATAATTTATTCTTATTTCCTTTGCTAGACATTTTGAATTAGTATTGGTTTTGCTCTATTTGCAATTACAATTTACTTAGTGTTTTTTGTACTAAAGCATGCCCTATTAGGCTTTCTATTTTAATACTGATTTATTTCAAATGCAAACGGTGTTGGTATGGTTTTATCTCTACGTTGCATTTGTTCAAAAACCATTTGAACATGTTTTCAAATCTAGCGATATAATTCGTATTATATTAATATTCCACGCCACTGTGTATCGCATTCCAAGAATGCCGTTTAAAAACCCTCGAGGACACCCTTAGCGCCATTTTTTGTCACAACGTTTATCCACTGCATCACTTTTAGCTAGATAGCTAAAAGCAGAACAGCTTCGAACAATACAATCCACGTATTTCGAAACACAAGCTAGGGTCAGCTACAAGTAGAAAGGCATCCGACCAATCACAGTGCTAACCAACTAACCAAACCTAAAATTCCTATCTATAATTTTAGGGGCCCCTAAAACTCCGATTTAAAATAATCGAATTTTATAAAAAGCAGATTTCGATCAGGTTTGTGTTAAAATTCACAATTTTAACTTAGACAACCGGTGATGTTAAGTTTTTGTACAATTTCGCTACCTATATTTACATTATTTGCCCTTTACGGAAGTGATATGTCAGTACTGGGGTAAGTTCACGCGCCAAGGGAGAAAGTCAACGCTTCTTCACATTCTAGAAAACACTTATTCCCCGGCTTTATGACAAGTAAGTCGCGTTAGTACGCTCTTCCCGTGGCACTCGGCCATGGAATTTGTGCCCTGATTCTCTCACAAGTAAGTCGCGATAGTAAGCGTTCCCTGTGGCACTCAACCATGTAAGTAAACTCACTCGTTTACAGTCACTCGGCCCATATTCTCTCTGCCTAATTATAATATAAAATTTCCTATTTCCATTTCTCGGAGTTTAGCTTATGCAATCCCTGCATATCGACATATTTTATAATCTATTTTATTGCGTGTATTAAAACCGCACTCCCACAAAAGCATCCCTGTCATGCTTTCTTCTTAAATTGAAGTTTTCTCTCACATACTCATACAGTGTGATGTTTGCCAGTGCAAGGTAAAATAAACTCTCGACGCCATTGCCATTGCGTTGCCAACAAGCAGTTACTTATGCATGTTACTGCATATTCTCAATTCACTCCAACAAGAACTTATTTGCAACAAGTTGAAGTACATTGTATATAGAAGCTAAGGAGAGACTTAGAAAGCGTTTTAAGTGACTTTCCCTGTGTTGGAAAACAAACTGCTCAACGATTGAACGTTGCTCGTCAATTGGTGAATATATTGTACATAGTAGCTTATTGTGGACATTAAGGTAATATTTATCCTTTTATTATTACTTTTATATTACTGTATTTCATATCAGCGTTATCTCAGTTAATCAAGCTCACACCGAGTGGTTCCACAGGAACTGTAACATTTAATATTTTACTGTGTTTACGTGCAAGGCTGTATGTGTATGTATATTTTGTTAGGATTATAATTATTGTTTATAATTGTTATTCTGACATTGTGTGAAGTCGATAACCTAGCACCGACGAAAATTGTCTATATTCTAGCACCGACATAATTAAATACTTTAAATAGTTATATTTGTTTATTTACGAGCTATAAGATGTTTTCATGCAAAACAACTTATAAAAATATTTATATAATGCTAAAGGTTTTTGATTTATTTATTTTCAAATTCAGTTCAGAACTATCCCCTATGGTAATATATACTGCCCATGTGCAGTCTCTGTTTGTTTAGAAAATCGACCAAGATTAAATCAACAACAGTATTGCAATATCATACATTGCCACTTTGTTCTATCTTTATTTTGATCAAAAGAGATCCGCATTAGTTTCAAGGTATCACTTCAATACGTACTTAGTTTAACAGCGAATAGTTGCAGTTGTTTTTTTATTTTATAATGGTATTGTTTTACCACCTTCGCAAACCAGTTCTCTATCTGTACAAAAAGAATTCAAATAATTATTTTATTATGAGTGACATTAGGAATTTCAGTTCACCGGCACCGGATCTTTCCCCAAATAATCTCTGGTACCTAAGTAATTTTCTACTTAAAGTGATTTTTTCCTGTAAAGAGTTGGGAAAGGAAAATGTGATTTATTGGATAGTGTAACCTCAATCATAGTTATGATATCGCGAATGTAGTATACACTGCTGAAACACTGAGCTAGGTAAATAGTAATTAATAGTCAATTAAACGCTGTTTTTATATAAAT
>JAEQML010078733.1:0-12295 GCA_016904865.1 Pissodes strobi | reverse complement strand
TCATTATTTGAATTGATTAGATTTTGAAATTAATCATTTCCTACTCATTTTTCAAATAATCCGAAATGACAACTAGTTGTCAAACTAACAAGTTGGAACTTAAATGACATTTTCCGTTTCATTATTGACCTAGGTTTTTTTTAATATTATTATTTACCTAGGGTGAGAAATGTTACTTCTCATTTGAGGAATGGAGTAAATAATAGTGATTTATCATGTTAGTAGTAAAAAAAAATTATTTGATTATATCTACATTAGGAAACCAATGATAAATATTACCTTTTGGGATCTTTCGGTAGCCTAAAAAATGATACTCCGGTTCCTTTTTCAATTTCACTTTGGCAGCCGTCCACAGGGCAATAGGCATTTTCGTAAAACCTGCTACTAAAAATAAACAATTAAAAACATTTCACACATATTCTTCGAATAAATTAATCACACCGAACATTTAAAATCCGCGATTACTTGCAGATCTTAGATCTTCAGAAACAACGAGACACTAAATCACTGAGAAACAGTAATAAACGCGATATGAACAAAGTTAACTAAATTGTTCCGATAATTAATCCAACCGGTAGCATATTCATATCTAACGTAATGTACCGTAATCCGAATCATCTTGTCATAAGGCGACTATAATATAAATGTTAATAGGTATTATTATGGGTTTGCATGGCCCTCCGCTCGCTTCGCTCGCTACGGGACTCACCAAAACTAACCCAAGGCTAACCCAAACTAACCCAAAATTAAGAAAAGAAGGTAAATTAACAAAAAAAACAATAAACAAAACATCTGTCGCGACCGACGGGAATCGAACCCGTAGCGCAAGAATGACAAGCAATCACTCTGCCTTCTACACCACCTACTAGGTGTGTTGCAGAAATTTTGCTAGAACTTAGACATGGATTCGTTTCGCTGCATCGAAAATTATGCACATTTACATTACAGTCGCGCTATGAAATTTGCGTTCATGTAGATATGAATGTGCCAACCGGTATACCGACGCGACGCGACGCCTGATGCAAATATTCGGCCGCGCGACAAGCGGTAGAGTGGGGCGCCAGAAAAGACTCTGGGAATGCGACGGGGAGAGCCGTTTTTAGCGACAATTATAGTATTTAGTTAATATTCATTCGATGATCTAGCAGAGACAACCAACGAGACAGTCAACTTAATACAAAATGTATTCCTATCGTTTCGTATTTATCTATTACATGTATTCTGTATTAACCCATTTTTTTCTGGCATGATGAAAGGTGATACTCAAATGGTGTTAAGAACTAAAAATACAACAATGCCAAATGTAACACATCCCAATATAGTCCAGTAAAATAATATTTTTTTATCCTTATCTGACGCAAGCAAAATGTAAGTGACAGAAGTAGTAAAATAAATCGATAAATCAAACGTGGCAACGCTGCGGAAATCCGATCGACCATGGGTCTTGTCTCTGATGGGTCGGCCATTTTTTAGTATTTATTTTGAGTTGTAGTTTCTTCTTTCTGACTTTATTAAGTGATTTTTAGGTAAACTTTCAATAACAATTTTTATAGATTTGTCCGATTTGGGACCAAAAATCTGGAAAGCTCTTTGGGGAAAGCTTTTCCCTCTGCAGGGTTTTCGTTCACTAGGCCGAAAATATGCCATCCAGAGTCCCATCTTTTTTACAAAAGCAGACAATAATTAAGTGTTTTCAACAAAGAAACTTCACTTGCCAAATAATGGGAAGGTGTATAGTGTGTGGTGCTAGTGAAAAAGAAGTAGGAAAATTGTTCTATTTTCCTGCAAATCTTAAAAGGTAAGTTGTTACTTTACAAACTCATTTAATTATCAAAATAGAAAACCACTGTTAGATGAGCCTAGAGATGGACAATGCGCTCAAATTGATGCCTAAGTAATAATAATTATTATTGACTGTTGTAATTATTTATGTATTTACCTAAGTAAAGGAGAAATGTTACAATAAGAGCTTGTACGAGCTCTAACATCTCTATGTCAACATCTTCGCACACACACCGCTCGTCGAGCGCCATAGGATTTCCCTTTAGTGTGTGTGCCACAACCATAAAAAAATGTTCATTGTTCATATGACAATTTTTTACTTACAAATGTTAGCAAGAAATATTGTCTTTATTTTCATTCTCTGAATGCACAATACGGCCACCAGTAAGTGAATACGCCTAGGAACACGCATGGTGTCAAAGCTGACAAAGGTCAACCGTATTAGTGTTGCACAGAGAGAAATTAATAACTTTAGTTATTAATTTCTCTCTGGTCTTGCACCAATGACGCATTCCCACAGATAGACAGCACATGTCATTTAAATAATGTCTGTAACAATGTCTTAGGTCAAGAATATGGCAGGAGCATTTGGGAATGAAGTTCTCTGGAGATTCACTGCTGAATTACAGAATTTGCGATAACCATTTCAAAAGACTCAAAAGAGAGATGTATGTAGATGCTATACAATATAAACTTTCAAAAGCAGCAGTACAATTTACATGGATTCGAGAACCTTCTACTTCGCGTTCCTCTTCCTAGGTAGAAATATTTCAATATCCAGTGGCGGCTCGTGAGTTTATAAAGTGGGGGCGCAGGGGGAGAAGGAATTTTCACGGCGTCCCCGCGGAAGGCGGAAATTTTTGAGAGTGTCACGCCCAATTTGTACCCAAAAGTCGTTAGAATCGTTGAAAAAAAAACGAGGATTTGGCGCCGTCTTGGATGGCAATTGTTGCGCACTTAAAGAAATGAATAAGTAGGTACCTACCGATTCCAGAAAAGTAAACGATTATAACAGTTTATTGTAACTACAAATCAATAAAGTTCGAAAAAAATTCACGAGAAGTTCGAAAATGTTAAAAAATATATCAGTTTGATGACAAAAAGGGTTATTGTACATATTTTTCTGGGTGGTTGGCATCTCGACCTTGCCGTTTCCTAGTTTTTAAAGTAAAATTCCATTCGCATGTTTCATTTTATGTTTATACAAACGCCAAGAAAAAGAAAAATACCATTTGACACTGTGTGGAAATATCGGTGGTGTCGTCAGACATTATTGCAATAAAAGAAATTGTTTCAATTTCTTGCAAATTGTGGTATCTGCATACTTCAAACATACATTGCAACAAACGCGCGAATCACTCACAATGTTTCTACTATAATATACTAGTTCTAAAAACACCCTTTTTTTAACCGAATCACTCTTTTCATTATGTTCACGAAGAGGAAGGTTACGTCATAGCCCAAAGAAGAGAATAGCCGCGACACTCGGCTCGTTTTGTGGGGTACGGAATCAAATTTTCTCCGTGAAGCTCACTGAAGCGAGCACACTACGCAGTGGGAACTCGATGTCAATCATACGCGCTTACCTGGGCCGGAGTGCAATAAATTTTCATAGGAATTAAAATTAAAAAAGATATGTTATTTGGGTAAATAGACTATCGTTATGTGTATAATATATTGTTTTGTTTGTATGTTATATAAATAAGTTAATGGTTATGTGTTAAAATGGGAAAAGGACGGCAGAGTTGTGCAGCTAGTTAGTTTGTTTATTTAAACTTAAATTTGATCATAAGGTATCGGAATCGGTTCAAATGACTAAAGTAAATTGGAATTAACTGAAACTAACCGAAAGTTAATTGAACGACTAACCAAAGCTAGCCAAAAGAATTAAAATAAGTTAAAACTAACCAAAACGAAACGAATTTAAGCGACTAACCAAAAACATTAAAATTGCTGATCAGCACCTTAATAATGTATAGGAACTGATTCAAATGACTAAAATAAATTGAATTAACTGAAAGTAACCGAAAGTTGATTGAATGACTAACCAAAAGTAACTAATAACACCAAAACGGGCTAAAACGTATCGGAACAGATTAAAAAAAATAAAGTAAATTAAAACTAACCCAAATTAACCAAATATTGGCAAGTAAACAAAGACATTAAAATTGGCTATACCGTATTGGAACCGGTTCCAATGACTAAAATAAATTAAAACTAACTGAAATTAACCGAAAGTTGATTGAACGAAAGTAAGTTGTAACTAGCCGAATTTTGAGGACTAACTAAAATTAACCAAACACATTTAAAATTAAAACGTATCGGAACCGGTTCAAATGACTAAAATAAATTAGAACTAAATGAAAGTTACCGAAAGTTGACTAAAAGTAAGTAATAGCACCAAAACGGTCTAATACGTATCGGAACAGATTAAAAATACTAAAGTAAGTTAAAACCAACCCAAATTAGCCGAATTTTGGCGACTAACCGAAAGTAATCAAAAACTTTAAAATTGGTTATAACGTATCGGAACCGTTTCAAATGATTAAAATAAATTAAAACTAACTGAAATAACCGAAATTTGATTGAGCGACTATCCAAAACTAACCAAAAGCACCAAAAGGGCTAAAACGTATCGTAACAGATAAAAAATATTAAAGTAAGTTGAAACTAACCCAAATTAATCGAATTTTGGCGACTAACCTAATTTAATTAAAAACATTTAAATTGGTTATAACGTATCAGAACCGGTTCAATTGACTAAAATAAATTAAAACTAACTGAAACTAGCCGAAAGTCGATTGAACGACTAACCAAAGTAACCAAAAGCACCAAAAAGGCTAAAACGTATCGTAACAGATTAAAAATATGAAAGTAAGTTGAAACTAACAAAAATGTTGGCGACTGACTGGAATTAATTAAAAACATTTAAATTGGTTATATCGTATCGGAACCGGTTCAAATAACTAAAATAAATTGGAACTAATTGAAAGTAACCAAAATTTGATTAAAAGATTAACCAAAACAAACCAAAAGTACCAAAACGGGCTTAAACGTATCGGAATAGTTTAAAAATATTGAAGTAAGTTAAAACTAACCCAGATTAATTCAATTTTGGCGACTATCCTAAACACTAAAATTGGTAATAACGTATCGGAACCGAAAGTAATCGAAAGTTGATTGAACGACCCAATTTTGCCGACTAACCAAAACTAACCAAAAACATTAAAATTAGTTATAATGTATCGGAACCGGTTCGAATGACTAAAATAAATTAAAACTAAACGAAAGCTAATTGAACTAACCCAAACTAACCAAAAGCACCAACACGGACTAAACCGTATCGAAATAGGTTACAAAATATAAAGAGCCCAAAAATAATCGAAAATTAATAATATGGAAACATTCATAAAAAATATATGTATACACATTTTATAGAAATAACATGTTTCTAATTTTTTAACTAGTCTTACTACCATTTCATCATTTAGCCATGTTGATTTTAGTTTGACAATATTTTTGAATTATATTTCAATATAAAAGGTCTCAAAAGAGCGGGACATATTTTCCGATTTTCGAATTCTTCTTAAAATTCTAGATATATTTCATGTCGCATGTCGAATAGCATTCCTTACATTTAAATGCAACTGTTTTCAAACAGTAACTTTGAAATTGTTGTAACTTTAAACCCCTGTAGAATTTGATCGGTTTAACTTAGAGCGAAACGATTTGCATCTTCTTATCTTAGTTATTTAGTATCTATCTAGAGATCCCAAATTTTCGGTTTGGTGGGGAGTATTTTCCAGGTTGTGGTTATGTCGAAGATAAGAAAGTGCAAAACATGTCGTTTGACAGTAAACAGTTCGGATTCTACAATAAAGGTGTAAGTCTCAAAAACATTGTTTTTGCTGGTTGTTTTTCGTAAAAGTAGATCGTGATCCAGATATATCCATTATTTCAGATTTGATCAGCACCTTGATAACATTTTGATTTGCTGTACCTTTTTTATTTTTAAAGATATCAATGTAAACAAAAAAGCAAAATGTAGGGTTGGTAGCCAAATTCTTTTCTAAGTTACATATAAAACAAAACACCAACAATTTCCTGACATAAAAGCCTACTCTATAATTTTTTTAAATAGAACACCCTGTGGTACATTTTTGGACTCTCTAGTAAAATCTAGACACATGTCATGTATAATATCCTATGCTTTTCTTTAGCTGTTTACGAAATATTGACTGTTGAAAGTCGGGCATTTTGACAGGCTTTAAAATCTAAACCGCACAAGATCAAAGAAAACGGTTTGCACATCTCTATCTTAGGTTATGGAGTCCAAAAATGTAATAATATACAGGGTATTCTATTTAAAAATATATAGAGTAGGCTGATATGTCAGAAAATCATTAGTGTTTTGTTTTATATGTAACTTAGAAAAAAACTTGGCTACCAACCCTATTTGTTTACCTTTGATATCTTTAAAAACAAAAAAGTTACAGCGAACCAAAATGTTATCAAGATAAATTGGACGCACGGTACATGTTGCACCGATTTAGCGTAAAAGTGCACTTCATGCATAAACTAGTTCGTGAACTATAGACAGACCAAAAATTTACTTTCATTTCACCATCCGGACAATATTTTTATCTAGTGAATAAAATGAAAAAGCTGTTACGAAAAAATATGCAAAATCGTACATAATACGTTTATAAAATTGTGCAGGTTGCTAAGAATCTATATAAAACATCTTTTTTAAGCATAAAAGAGAACAACTAGATAAATCAAAATTTTCAACATTATTATTGCAGATCTTCACAAGTTCGTCTAAAACCGTAACTACTTGTGCAATATAATCTCTCATATAAAAATACTTTTGTTGTGTATAGATCTAGTTGATATTTGAAGATTATCTTGGAGATTATATTCTATTATAGTTATATTCATTTCAGTTTATTTCAATTTCAATTTATTATATGTGTGTTATAACGTTAAAAAATAAATAATTTTCTACATAAATGAGTTGTTTTATTGATCGTAATATATCAAAATAATATGTAACTCAATTATATTTTTCTTTAGGTAATTGACTTTTCTTTCAAGAATGCTGTACTTCATACAAGTAATCTACATTCGCCATTCTTAATTTCATTTCAAAAGACATTTTTAAATATTTCTTTCAGGTGTAATATTTAAATAAATATCCGGTTCTCTTTATGCAGGTTTTTGGATCAAAAAATTGGTTATTCTCTACTCGAAATAAGCAGTATTTTATAAATCATATATTTTGTAGTGAAAGTTTAAATAAAATAATAGGGGAGAGTAACAATTTTAGTATATAAAGTGCAAAAAATTTGAGTACGGCTCACTTCACTAAAGATTGCCGTGGGGTTGACGGCAAGCTAGATTAATTTATTTCCTCCCCACTACATAGTGATAAAGTTGGTCCTCGCTTGTAAAAGGTGCCGCGCTTAAGTGTCGCAGCTATATTCTTCTTTAGGCTATGGTTACGTGCTCCACATAATTTTAATGTGTATAATTTTTGAAACAACCAACCGATTTTACTTAACCGTTTCATTATGAATATTTATTTGTTCTGCATAAGTCTTATTTAAACAAGACGCAATATTTACATTTCCTAACCCAAACTAAAAGCTCACCAGATTGTTATTATGCTTTGGAGAATTTTCGTATTTTTAACATTGAAAATGTTTCTGTATATGGTTTCAAATCGTGAAAAAGTGCATGCTACATTTGCCACATGACCTCATACGCGTGAGAGATCGTGTTAGTTTGTTTATTTAAATTTAAATTTGATTATAACGTATCGGAATCGGTTCAAATTACTATAATAAATTGGAACTAACTGAAACTAACCGAAAGTTGATTGAACGACTAACCAAAACTAACCAGAAGCACCAAAACGGGCTAAAACGTATCGGATCAGGATACAAAAATTAAAGTAAGTTAAAACCAACCAAAACGAGCCGAATTTTGGCGACTATCTAAAACTAACCAAAAACATTAAATTTGATTATAATGTATCGGAACCGGTTCAAATTGCTAAAATAAACTAACTAAAAGTAACCGAAAGTTGATTGAATGATTAACCAAAAGTAGCAAAAAGCACCAAAACGGGCTAAAACCTATCGGAACAGATTGAAAATATTAGTAAGTTAATCCTAACCCAAATTAACCGAATTTTGGCAACTAACCAAAATTATCCAAAAACATTAAAATTGGTCATAACGTATCGGAACCGGTTCAAATAGCTAAAATAAATTAAAACTAACTGAAATTAACCGAAAGCTAATTAATATAACGCATCGGAACCGGTTCAAATAAATTGGAAATAACTGAAAGAAACCGAAAGTTGATTGAATAACTAACCAAAAGTAACTAAAAGCAACAAAACGGGCTAAAACGTATCAGGTCAGATTAAAAATGTTCAAGAAAGTTAAGACTTACCCAAATAAACCGAAATTGGCGAGTAACCAAAACTAACCTAAAACGTTAATATTGCTGATAACATACCGGAACCGGTTAAAACGACGAAAATATATTAAAACTAACAGAAATTTACCGAATGTTGATTGAACGACTAACCAAAAGCACCAAAAAGGGTTAAAACGTATCGGAACAAATTAAACATATTAAAATAAGTTGAAACTAACCCAAATTAACCGAGTTTTGGCGACTGACTGAAATTAACCAAAAACATTTAAATTGGTTATAACAACGTATCGGAACCGGGTCAAATTAAAATAAATTGGAACTAACTAAAAGTAACCGGAGGTTGATTGAATTACTAACCAAAAGTAACTAAAAACACCAAAAACTGGCTAAAACGTATCAGAACAGATTAAAAATGTTAAAGTAAGTTAAAACTGACCCAAATTAACCGAATTTTGGCGACTATTAAAAACTAACCAAAAACATTACAATTGCTTATAACGTACCGGGACCGGTTCAAATGACTGACTTCAGCCCCCAGGCTAGAGAACACCGAAGTACAAAGTCTGGAGCTGATCAATGACAGTTTGTGACAAGAGGTATTGTATTGGCTGGGAACGTCAAACTGGTAAGAGCAGTTTGATTACGGGGAGTGACGCTCCCGCAATTCCGAGTTGCCACGGGATATGGCCCATCAAATCCCATCATCCTCCCTCAGGCTGGAGAACACCGAAGTACAAAGTCTGGAGCTGATCAATGACAGTTCGTGACAAGAGGGGCTGCATTGTATTGGCTGGCAGGAACGCCAAACTGGTGAGAGCAGTTTGATTACGGGGAGTAACGCCCCCGCCATTCCGAGTTGCCACGGGATGTGTCCCATCAAATCTCATCGTCCTCCCCCAGGCTGGAGAACATCGAAGTACAAGGTCTGGAGCTGATCACTGGGGAGTGATCCAACAAACCCCATTTTTACCCCTGTCAGGCTAGGGACCACCAATGGAATGAGTCTGAGGCCAATGCTTCCAGTGGAAGCTGCCCTAGGTGGTAGATGCATACGCCTACTCGCATCGTCCGGTGAAAGACCACCCCGCCAGAACTGGGAAGCGCTAAGTGGTTTTCCCAAATCACGTTCCGCTTCCACGCTGGTGGTCCCGGATTCCACAGTAGGAATATATGGACATGATGGTGCTTCCAGGATCAAAATATTCAGGAGGTAAACTCCCCGGCCATTCGGATCTCCGGACGCGGGGTGGCCCTGGGAGCCCTTCATTCCGCATTTCGCAGACAGCAAAGATACCGAACCAATTTAGAATAGATTTCTGCACATCTTACAGAAACACAAGTATGTTCTACAACAACAACAGTAAACTACCTCTATCCTGGTTACGACTTACATACCCGATTTAGACATAAGTTCGGAATATGCCTTTTTGTCCGAAGCGACCTTTCATGTCACCGCGAGGAAACACTCGAACCGAACAACCTTGACGTCATGTGGCTGAAGTTCACCGCCAAGGGATTAACCAAGTTTATATGTTGTCTCTATCGCCCTCCGAGCGATAGAGCCTACCAAACCTTTTTTTCAACACTAGCTACCACTTTTGACTCAATACAGGTCGTTCACCCCAGTTCAGAAATAATCGTTCTGGGAGACTTCAATGCCCACAACACCAACTGGCTCAAACATCACAACAAGACTGACAACGAAGTTTGAGAAGCTGAAGCATTTGCCATCAGCTGCGGGCTTACTCAACTTGTAGACGAACCAACTCGAATCTCAGAGAGGGGCGAATTCGCCGCCCTCCTCGATCTTATTCTAACCAACAATCCTGATCAGTACACAATTACAGTTGGTCCGCCATTAGGTACTTCCGACCACAAACTTATTACAACGGTTTGTGAATTGCCACTCATACAGAAGGATCCACCATTGCCTCGCAAAATCTGGCATTACAATTCTGCAAACTGGGACAATCTAAGGGAGTTCTACCTAGATTTTCTTTGTACGACGACCCGTCGGTCTGCTGCGAAAAGATCACGAAAGTAATCTCCTCAGGAATGGTTTCCATCCCAAATTCCATCAAGTTACCATCAAAACGAAAGCCCTGGTCCGACAGAAGATGCGAAAGAGCTGTAGGTAGGAAACAGCAAGCCTGGCAAGTACTGGCAGCCAAATCAGACCGCTGAAAATCGCAATTATTTTGTCGAAGCGAGAAACGAGTGCAAGCGTGTGATCGACGAAACTAAGGACAAACACAATCAAAGGATCAGGAATAAACTTTTGCAATGCCCCAGTGGCTCCAGGAATTTCTGGCCGGTAGCAAAGGCAGTAAGCAACAACTGGACAAAAACTTCTCTCCCACCTTTGACAGACGAACGTGGAATCACGACGACTACAGCCAAGGAAAAAAGCAAACATGCTCGCCAAAATGTTTTCATCGCACTCTACCTTAGACGTCCCCCAAGGCAAGACTCTCCCCACCATATCGGACATCAACACTACTATGGCAGAAGTCAAGTTTCATCACCGTGATATTCGCAAAATCCTTAATGAACTAGATACGCAAAAGGCATCAGGACCGGACGGAATACCTGCCATCGTGCTAAAGAACTGCGCCAACGAACTAACACCCGTTTTCTCCAGGCTTTTTTCTCTGTCTTACGGAAAGGGGATTTACCCATCCTCTTGGAAAGTCGCTCGAGTGCAACCTGTTCCAAAAAAAGGCAAGAAAACCACGCCCTCAAACTATCGCCCAATTGCCTTGCTTCCAATAATCTCCAAAGTCATGGCACGTGTAGTCAATCAGCAACTACTCAAGTACCTCGAGAGCAACAGAATAATCAGCGATAATCAATACGGTTTTCGCAAAGAGAGATCGACAGGAGATATATTGGCCTATGTCACTCATATATGAAGTAGAAGTAGGGCAATTGAGAGCTACGGAGAGTCTCAAGGGATTGCGTTGGATATTTCAAAGGCATTCGACAGAGTTTGGCATGACGGACTGCTCAACAAACTGCCGCCGTTCGGACTACCAGCCTCTCTCTGCAGCTGGCTTGCCAGTTTCATTAAGAACCGATCTCTGCACGTTGCAGTTCATGGACACAACTCGGACACATTCACCATCAACGTGCCTCAGGGCGCAATACTTTCAGCAACTCTGTTCTTCATCTATATTAATGACCTACTGATCGAAACGAATAATCCTGTTTACAGTTTTGCAGATAACAGTACCCTTGTCTCCCACTTTAGATCAGAAAAAACCTTCCCAGCGACTGAGCCTCATCACCGCAGACAGGAGCAGATTGCAACAATAAATCAAGATCTGGAGAAAGTTCAAACTTGGGGTGACCGAAATTTGGTCCAGTTCAATGCAGCAAAGACCCAAGCAGCAACGTTTACGAAGAGGGCCTACACAGCGGGCCCTGACAACATTATGGCAGGATCGACCATTCCTTCATCCTCGTCAATCGGACTGTTGGGTGTCTCGGTCAACAGCAATATGTCCTGGCATGACCACGTTGCTTACATCGCAAAATCAGCCTCCCAGAAGCTTGGTACGCTATTTCGCAGCAGTTGCTCTTGCTCTACAAAGCGCAAATAAGACCGTGCATAGAGTATTGCTCACATATCTGGGGTGCCGCACCAAAGCACACCCTAGAGCTGCTGGATTCCATTCAGAAGAGAGCTGTGCGTCTCGTCGGCGACCCAGAGTTGACCCGGAATCTGGATAGTCTGGAACACCGCAGACATGTGGCCGGGATGTCTCTGTTTTGCACATACTTTCATGGCAGATGTTCCCAGGATTTGGCTCGCCTCATCCCGCCCCTGGCAACTCCTCTCAGACAGTCACGACAGACGGCAAGAGCGCACCAGTTCGTCGTACAACTTGAAACACCTAGAACATCGCTTTACAAGAACTCCTTTGTCTGGCGCGCTGCATCACTGTGGAACTCCCGGGACATCTGTTCCCCACTGGTTACAACCTACAACTGTTCAAAAACCTTGTCAATCAACATCTTCGCACACACACCGCTCGTCAAGCGCCATAGGATCTCCCTTTAG
>MU196663.1:1221-12295 GCA_016904865.1 Pissodes strobi | reverse complement strand
TCAGTTCACTTTAATGTGAATGATTATATTGAACCCAATGCAAAGTTACTAGGGGGAAGAATGGTTCTAAAAAAAGATGCAGTGCCCTCAATATTAGTGCCTCATCCGCCTCCTTTAGTAGTTGATGTATCACTTCAAGTTTTATCTGATTCGAAATCTGCAACAGAAGATAATACATTGCTGGTTACTCCTGCCGAAGCAATGACAACAGATTCTGAAATGTGTGCATCTACTTCAACTGCAAATATTTGTCAATTAACTGGACCTAACGGGATGGAACTGCAATCAGAACTCTGTACTAGTCCTTTTAGTGCTAATCCGCAGGGTAAGATATAAAATCTTGTTTGATATTGTAATGCATTTGTTAATTTTCGGTTAAGGAACTTGTACAACGACTCCACACTCCTAAAAAACGAAGATTTGCAGAGCCACGACACATCTCTGAAATTAGAACACCCGATATGGCAACCCCTAAAAGAGCTCGTAGAGTTCTGCAGTTAGTGAGGAGAACTGATAACAACAAATCAAAGAAAATTAAAAGTCTTCAAGACAAAAATAAATATCTTTTAAAACGCATTTCTTCCCTAAAAGATATGATGCAACATTTAACTAAGAAAGGATTGATGACTGAAGAAGCAGGGGAGACTTTAATGGTACATTTATATAAATAATACAAAAATTTTGACCCATGGCATAACAAATAACCATTAAAGGTAAGAAGTGTGGATTTATAAGATTTGGTTTGGATATTCTGTTTTGAGTTGTCGTATATCCTTGGATTAATAAATTCATATTTCATTTCATTATTAGAAGTATATAGTTTTATTTAGTACTATTTAAACATTAGCATCCACACTAAAAGTTCAAACATGTGCATGGTTGTGTAGTTACATGTAATATTTGCTACATTTGTTATGCTTTGGGTGTTGTTACGAGTAGAGTTTATCCAGATTATACTCTACAATTTATATATCTTCCTTTTCAGGATATATTACCTAATACTGTGAGAGAAGTTATTTCAAGAAAAATCAAAGGGAAAGGGTAATATTCAGCAGATATACGAAGTTTTGCTTTAACTCTACACTTTTATTCTCCCAAGGCCTATAATTATGTTCGAAAACATTGGGAGAAACTTTTGCCACATCCATCAACACTGCGCTAATAGTACAGAGTGGTTGATGGGTCTCCAGGCTTTACAAAGGAAGCATTTGATGCTATAGGTCTTCGTGCTAGTTCAAAACAAGTGATAATTAACTTAGTCATAGATGAAATGTCTATCAAAGAATCTACAGTTTATCATCAAGGTGAGTTTCATGGTGGTGTTGATTGTGGAACAATGATTGATAAACAAGACAATGACAATGTGCCAATGGCAACAAATTCTTTGGTTTTTATGGCTGTATCTTTAGACAATAGCTGGAAAATTCCCATTGGGTATTTTTTAAATCGTGGGTTAAATGGAAGTCAGCGGGCTAATATATTAACTCAAGCATTTCGTTTATTAGAAGAAATCAATGTTAAAGTGTACTCCATAACCTTTGATGGAGCAGCAACAAATTTGAATATGTGCACAAGTTTAGGGGCAAATTTCGAATATGGTACAAATTTTAAGCCATATTTTCAGAACCCAGTGACATCAGAAATTTGTTATGTGTTTCTAGACTTGTGCCACATGATCAAATTAATTAGAAATACTCTAGGAGACAAAAAAATTCTAAAAACTGAAGATGGTAATATTATCAATTGGCAATATATTGTAAATTTGCATGAGTTACAAAAAGATGAGGGTGTCCGGTTAGCCAACAAATTAACGGCTAAACATATTAATTATACCAACAATAGAATGAATGTTCGGTTAGCAATGCAGGTACTGAGTGAAAGTATTTATAAGTGCCTGATTATAAATTAAGAAGACAGTTTGATGGTTGTTTGCCTACAGGTATTTTCTGTTTGCAATTCAACAACATGGCAGATATGCTGAATTGTAAAAACAAATTTTCAAAAAGGCAATTTGACACTCCATTAACAGAACAAAACTATGACACTTTGAAGGAGTATGCAAGTAGTTTTATCACTTATATAAATAATATTAAGGATGGAGAAGGTCAAGCTATTCTAAAATCTAATAGGAAAACTGGCTTTTTAGGCTTAATCATATTTTTAACAAACATGTTTCCACTATTTGATATTTTAAAAAGCAAAGGATTAAGTTACTTATTAACTTATAAATTGTCACAAGATTATTTGGAGACATTTTTTAGTGCAATAAGAAGTAGGGGAGGGTTCAATAACAACCCAAATGCCCTCCAATTCAAAACAGCATATAAACGTTTGTTAGTGAGGCATGAAATCAAAGAGGTAGAAAATGGTAACTGCCTCTTCGATGGGGTTGAAATTTTGTATGTTGCCTCAACAAGAAAGCAAAAGATTACATGTCCCTTGGGTGATCCTTCGATACTTGATAAACCCTTATCAGATTTTGGACATGATTATATTAGCAGTTTTTGGCAATTAAGCCCATATGTGGAAAATGTAGTTGAGTATATTGCAGGCTACATTTCCAAAAAAAATTTCAAAAAAAATTAATTGTAACATATGTCTTCAGCACATAATTGGGAAATATTTGCCACTGTTATCGAAATTGAAAGATCGAGGAACTTATTATTTAGCACCATCTAAAGATGTATGTGCTATATGCACACTGTCCGAAAAAATATTACGACAGAATTCGCATCGTTTAACTTCTAAAAATATTCCAACAGTGATCATGAACGAAATATTTCAAAAATTAAGGGCTCCATTTAACACCAGCGAAATGAACGATCATGTGATGTCGCAGGATATCCTTGATAATCACAAAGTTCAATTAAGTAAATTAGTTATAAAATGTTATATAAATGTCCGCTGCTTCCATGAGGCCAGCAAAATGTCAGCAAAAGATGAGTATATCCGTCAGAAATATACAAAATTAGTATTATTTAAAGGTCAATGATTAGCTATACAACCATTGTTATTGTAAATAAAATTATTTTTTAAACTGTTTTGTTGCTTTTTATTACCTAATTGCAGTGGTAAGACCAGTTAATTATAAAATGTATAATTAACCAACTTACATACTTGTATGTATCTCCTGTGGTAAGGCATGAATATATGTATTTACCTAAGACCTGTTCATTTGGTGCTCTCTCACGAGCCTAAGCGGCTTGGTGCAGGTGATCGATGTTCATTTGGCTCGAGCAGCTGAGATTGTTTGGTTCGCTTGGGATGGAGCACTGTGCTCAAGATCAGTTAGATCATGCTCTACTTGCACCTAGTCTGGAGGTGGAGCAGTTAGAGCAAAAGCAGAAAGATGACAGATAATCAACAAAAGCCGCGGAATATAAAACAATAATATGACCTCACTTTTTGAAAGGCATCGTGGTCTTTTTGAGAAAAATATCCCTATATATATAAAATATCCTATCCACGTGCTGTTTTAACAAAAAGTGCATTCATTTGGGGTAGCTAGGAAGTCGTCCGAGCAGGAAATATCTGCTTGGAGTGCAGACATAGCATTTCGTGTTCTGCTCCGAGCTGATTTCTTTGATTTTCCGAGCAGGTTGAGCAAAGCCAAATGAACAGGCCTTTACATACATACATACTAGATTGCTCTTACGTGAACACATCCATAAGTTCTTCAGTGTGTACCAGGATAGGTGTTCCAAGAGCACAAATGAACCAAAAAGTGAGAGGTAGGAAAAAGTCACTCTTAATAAAAGTGTTTGCTTGTTTAGAAAATATGTTCTACAGGGTTCATATTAAGCATAACAATGTAGATTTGCATAATTAAAAACTTTTGTTTCAAATCTTTTTGAAGCAGCAAAATGAAAGAGCGTAAAAAAGAAAAATCGAAAGGCCAAATAAATTTTTCATAGAAAGTATGGTTATTAATATATTTGTAACTAAATATTGATTTAAATCTCTAGGATTATTTTTGTTGTCAAATATCTTCATAACCATAATTTCTATGAAAAAAGTTTATTTAGCTTTTTGATTTCTCTTTTTTGGGCTCTTTCATTCTGCTGCTCCATTTGTCCTCTTAGACCATCTATCCTGGGAAACACTGTATTCACATAGTATTTTAATTTAGTTTTGGAAATCAACAAAAGATAATTCATTTATGAAATAAAACGGTATTGATTTGTTATTTTAAGTTGTTTTTATGGCCCCAGAACCTCACATTTTAACACAATAATAATTTTCAAATTCTGTCGGCGTGCGTCGGCGCGTAGGAACCGGCGCATGTGCAGTGCCGCATTATGATATTACGGTACAGCAATACACATATGTTTTATCTCCCTTCATCGGTGAACTCCAGAGCTATGATATTCTAATACAACACGCAATATATCCGTATTATATATATGCTCGTTTCACCCTTGTCTCTGTATATACGTTCCCTTTTTTAGCAACTCGATATTTATTTTAAAATAAAATTTTCTTAAATCTGCTTACAGACATTTCTAATAGGTATGTGTTTTCTTCCATCCTGCCTTTTGAAGTAAGAAAATTAAGAAAATGTGCTTTCTTAATTCCCAAATATAACGGACTTTTTGAGATCTTAATTTCTGGTGATTCTTCAATAAATTGCCAGTAAATAGTTTCTATAATAATATGTTTCTTTCCGGCGCATAATTTTTGTAAATTACTTCCCTTGAACAATGCCGAGTATTCTTCGTAATTCGAATTTTGCTCCGGGAAACGTTTGCAGCAAGGTTTGCAGACATATTTCTTCTAAATTCGAAATCCATTCCTCTGTTTGGATCTTCTATACCTTGAGACGGAAATAATAGTCAGTGACGTCAGTCACTCGTGAGCGGCTTAAAGTAATACTTAATATTAAACAATAAATCTGGTATGAAATGCTCGCAAAATGCCGCTTATTCTAAATGCGGACACAGAGTTCCGGCACAAAACGTGCACCGCTGCCAAATTCATTGTGGCCCGTATACGCGCGTTACGCGGAGCATTTGAAGCAGCTGTAATTTAACAGAGGTTCGCGATCGACGGTCGTAAATATACTGATATTTTACGACCGTCGGGCGGAGGTCGCAACGTTGCAACAGTAAACGAGCATGTACCCTGTGAGAGATCTGTTGCATAGTCGCGCTTGCGGGTTTAGGCAATACCTCCTACAACAAGGCCAGCCGGCTTACGCGTGACGTCATCAAAAGTGGTCTTAACTTATTTACAGGCGTATATTGAAATGTGCAATTTCTTTTAAAATTTCACAGTTAAGTAGACATTTTAGACGCAGAAATCTCGAAAAAATATAACAAAAACTTGTGTTTTGTAAATTTATCTTTTTTATATATGTAATTTGAAACGTAATTGGCCTAATACAATACCTCCTACAAGCTGATATTACTTTAAGCACGACTATCATGACTGATAATGTGTATTACTCATTTTTTTTTTAAATCAAATATGAAATTGCAGTTTACTTACCTTTTTTTGCATACCTACATAAATAATATTTAATAGCTTCCGGCTAAAACAAGGCTGCAAGTCATGAACAGCCTTTAGACGTGCCTCATTCGATTTTTGTTAAAGGAAAACAAAATTTCAAAGCAAAAACCTTTGAATATCCAGTTTATCAAAATAGAATCTACCTATTTTGATAAACTGAAACTAGATACCACGGTAAAATATCACTATAGGTATAAAAGTGTCATAATAGGTAATAGCTTGGGTAATAATAATGTCAAATTTGATAGTGCGTTTTCTCCTCGGTTTTCTCCATATAAAGAACCTTGCAATCTTCAAATATTTATGATAAAACATGAAAGATTTATACAGGTTTCAAATTATTACTTTTTTATGTTAGATTTGGTATATTACTCGGTATATTATTGGGTCTAATATTTATTTGTTAAAAGTCTCCAGTTTCCTTTTTTCCTTTTACCCAAAATATTATGATTATGTTTAGAACAATAATTATTATTAAGAAAGAAGTGTATTTGAAATGCTGCAAAGAAAAATTTTTGAAACGTCAATTTTTAGGTGATTTTTACAAATTTCAAAATGAGGCTGTTTTGATTTAGATGGTTTAACAACAGCTCACAAAGAAAAGACTTTTTATTGTAAATATCTAAAAATGTGTCTTCGAACTCATTAATCAGTTTTTTAAATATAATATAGGCTGTTGAAACTACGTTCATGAGGATATAAAAGAGCCCCACGACTTAAGGAATTAATGAAATTGTAAGAATCTTCTACAACACAAGGTTCATTAAAAGTTAAATTTTCTTTACAAAATTCACAACTTATTTTTTTTTTTTAAACAATATGACAGCAATATCTACTTAAATAAGTGATTAACTGGCATTTCCGATCCTCTGCTGTGTCTTGTGAATGTGACAAATTATTAAGAACACCCGAGACAAAACCTTTCAGAGCCTCTATAATAAAATGATTAAATATTTTGAGAGCTAATTTAACATTTTGCTTTTTTATAAATGATGGAAAAAGGGCCTTTAACTACGGGAATATCCATGTTTTAATATTTTGTCTCGTTTTAGTTCATGAAGTTTTTTGACCACTGAGGGCATATAGCAAACATTGCATTACCGCCTTTATGACGCATAGTTACACTAAATATTACTTACTCCAAAATTAGCTAACAGGAACAAATTTTATAAACTTACTGACCACATTGAACAAGCACAAAATAAACTCTTATTACACGAACGCAACAGGTCAACTCCAAACATTTTGGAAAGGTAAAAACGAGGCTAAAAACATGAACTTTAGATCTTTTCGGCGAGTTTCCACCGCACATCATTGTTCACATAAATTTACACACACGAAAGTGTAAATAAATTAACAGAAAAACAATCAAAATCGAACAGAACAATAATTAAGAAGCCGGTCGAAAGTACGCCATTACGTCAACTGACAGAAGGCACTGAGGCCGTGTTGCCAGATTTAGAGTTAGTTTCATACATTTTTTGGGATGTAAACTATTAACGTATATTTAGTTGGACTTTAATTTTTACAGCATTTGTTGAATGACATTTGAAATTATGTTTTTAAATGGAACTAAATATTTATACAAAATAATTAGGTTATTGGTTAGCAACGTTTATTTTCTTAAGGGCCAGTTTTTTACGTGTCTGTTAGCGTTACCAAGAGGATAATCTACGTGATAACCATTGTTGTCACAATTGTTTCCATGGAAATTATCTTGTTGGTAAAGATAACAATAACATATAAAACTGGGCCTCAAGGTTTTGATTCCGTTATTGCTTCACTTTTCGGTTTTTATATATTTACTTTTCGGATTTTAAATATTTATTTATATTTAATATAAATATACTATAATATACCAAAGCAAACTTTTACATTAAGTATCTAATATATTGTTAATTGTAATCTTGGAATCCAAGACGAATATTTAACGTTTCTTTGAAAAATAATTTGTGGCAAATAGCAAGTAGCACAAATTGTGATAAAGCGCCCAATCTGGCGGCACCGGATACATGACGTCGAGATGGGAATTGACATTCCAGTCGCCCAGCGTGGCAATCAACGTTAAATACAAAAGTAGGAGCGATAAAATAAACAATACTTTTACTGGGCACCTCTTGGCTCCTCTTAATGCTTTTATTATGGCAAAAAAGTATGGACCACTTTTCATGACGTCACTGCTAATTTCAATATCAGCTAGTTGGCCTAGTTGAAGGAGGTATTGGTTTAGGTTATCGTTTTGTTTTGAAAATGTTTCTGTTTTCCTAAATAGGGCCTCAAATCGTGAAAAAATGCATGCTACATTTGTCACATTCATGACGTCGTACCCGTGAGAGATCGTGTTAGCTTGTTTATTTAAACTTAAATTGATTGTAACGTATCGGAATCAGTTCTAATTACTAAAATAAATTGGAACTAACTGAAACTAACCGAAAGTGTATTGAACGACTATCCAAAACTAACGAAAAGCACCAAAACGGGCTAAAACGTATCGAAATAGATTTAAAATATTGAAGTAAGTTAAAACTAACCCAAATTAACCGAATTTTAGTGACTAACCAAGACTAACCAAAAACATTAAAATTGCTTATAACGTATCGGAACCGGTTCAAATTACTAAAATAAATTGGAACTAATTGGAAGTAACCGAAAAACGATTGAAAATATCCAAAAATAACTAAAAGCACCAAAACGGGCTAAAACATATCGAAATAGATTAAAAAGATTGAAGTAGTTAAAACTTACCCAAATTAACCGAATTTAGGTGACTAACCAAAACTAACCAAAAGCATTATAATTGCTTATGATATCGAAAGGTGATTGAATGCCTAATCAAAACTAACCAAAAGTAACTAAGAGCACCAAAACGGGTAAAACATATCGAAATAGATTAAAAATATTGAAGTAAGTTAAAATTAACCCAAATTAACCGAATTTTGGCGACTAACTAAAACTAACCAAACCATTAAAATTGCTTATAACGTACCGGAACCGGTTCAAATGGCTAAGATATATTAAAACTAACTGAACTTTACTGAGACTTGACTGAACGACTAACCAATAGTAGGTAACTAAAAGCATCAAAACGGGCTAAAACGCATCGAAATAGATTTAAAATATTGAACTAAGTTAAAACTAACTTAAATTATCCGAATTTTGGTGACTAACCAAAAACCCTAAAATTGGTTATAGTGTAACGGAACTGGTCCAAATAATTAAAATAAATTAAAATTAACTGAAATTAACCGAAAGTTGATTGAACGACTAACCAAAATGAACCAAAAGTAACCAAAGGCATCAAAAGGGGCTAAAACAAGTTGAAACTAACAATTAACCGAATTTTGGCGACTAACTAAAGTTAACCAAAAACATCAAAATTGGATATGACGTATCGAATCCGGTTCAAATGACTAAAATAAATTAAAACTAACTAAACTTAACCAAAAGATGTTGAGCCAAAACTAATCAAGAGTAACCAAAATGGACTAAGACGTATCGGAACAAATTAAGAATAAAATAAGTAACTAACCCAAATTAACCGAATTTTTGCGACGACCTACATTATTAACCAAAAACGTTTAAATTGTTTTAACGTATCGGAACCGGTTCAAATGACTCAAATAAATTAAAACTTACTGAAAGTAACCGAAAATTGATTGAATAACCAACCAAAGCTAACCAAAAGTAACTAAAAGCACCAATACGGGCTAAAACGTATCGAAAAAATTAAAAATATTGAAGTAATATGAAACTAATTCAAATTAACCTTATTTTGGTGACTAACCAAAAACACTAAAATTGGTTATAACGTTTTGGACCCGGTTCAAATAACTAAAATAAATTAAAACTAACTGAAATTAGCCGAAAGTGAACGACTATCCAAAAGTAACCAAAAGCACCAAAATGGGTAAAACATATCAGAACAGATTAAAAATATTAAGCTTATAAGGTGAAACGAACTTGAATTAACCGAATTTTGCCGACTAACTAAAATTAACCAAAACGTATCGGAACCGGTTCAAATTACTAAAATAATTTAAAACTAACTAAAGCTAACCGAAAGCTGATTGAATGACTAACCAAAACTAATCACAAGTAACCAAAAGCACCAAAACGGGCTAAACCGAATCGGAATAGATTGCAAAAATTAAAGTAAGTTAAAACTAATCAAAACGAACCGAATTTTTGCAGCTAACCAAAACTAACCAAAAAGATTAAATTTGATTATAACGTATCGGAGTCAGTTCAAATGACTAAAAAAATTGAGCGAGTCTGGTAGTAGTCGAGACACTGATGTGTAAATATATCCTCTAACGACATCGGTTGTAAAAAAACGACAGCAGCACGTTGTGTTCCCGAGCGGTCACCCATCCAAGTACTAACCCCGCCCGACGTTGCTTAACTTCGTGATCGGACGAGAACTGGCATTTTTAACATGCTATGGCCATTGTTGCGTTTTACCTTGTTCTTGTTCTTGTTCACCTTGCCAGGGTCTCATCCCAACAAGGGTTTGGCTTTGCTGCAAGGCAATTCGCCAGTACGATTTGAGGGGACCTCCAATAAGTCGGGCCTGTGCCCCTGGAGATTCCCGAGCTTTGCACAAATATAAGCTATTAAATTGCACAGACAGAAATGGTCCCACAGGGACATCCGGTCCCTCCCGGCCTGGATACCGGCGTGAATGGGTATTTCTTCTGGCTATAAACTATGAAATGCAGAGAATTTTTTCTGGCTAATGAACTGCACGGCTAGTGTCTTATGTTCTTTACTATACTCTTGAAAATATTTGTACAAAATTTCAACAGTTTATGCGTGAAAGCTTAAGAAACAAACAAACAAACACATTCGCATCTGTAATATTAGTTAGGATTATTTTATAATACTTACTGGCAGCTTCGGAGTGGATTAATTAACTGCACAAATTCGACACGATAATCTAATGCCATCAGGAATAACATCAATATATGGACACAGCTTATTTACCTAGTAATCGTGGGCCGACGTCCTTAGATTTGGGAAAGTCAATAACCAAATTTTGCAAATTTTAGAAGAGGGCTATGACTCAAAAAAAAAAAAAAAGCGAATATAATAATTAATAAATAATAATTTTGACTGTTCGTTTAAATTTAAATATGTTTTTTTATCATCTAAAATCCATTTAAAATTATTTTAAATGGCAAATTGGATATAATACCGCCCTAGCGGCTAGAATCGGTTTACACATTTTCGTCCCATTTGCCGAGATTTGCCCTCATACTGCCGCGTAAGATGTTTACACATCAATAACACCAAAACGGGCTAAACAGAATCAGAACAGGTTAAAAATATTACAGTAACGTTATGGCTATAGTCAAAAGCGGTCTTATCGTGCGGGTCCAAAGGTTACATTTTTATTTATTATTTATTTATTTATTTATTTATTTATTATTAATATTTTTCATTAAATGTCATTACTTTGACAGATTTTACACGCAAAATCTGCCACAAATGAAGTTTTTACTGAAAATTGTGACCTTTGGACCCGCACGATAAGATCGCTTTTGACTATAATTATATTATATTAATA